>JAOTON010001071.1:0-166981 GCA_034440635.1 Lepas anatifera | reverse complement strand
TTATATGTGCAGTACAGCTAGACTACAACTGCCTGTTCTGTTCTATTATTTTTGATTGTATGTGTTTAATGCATCTCGAATGACTATTCCTCGCCCGCTTCACAAGCGTGAACTTACCTGGTGGTTGACCGTCTCGTTTACCTGGTGGTTGGCCGTGTTGTGTCGGGAGTTCATGGGTCCGTTTGGTCCTGCGGCTGGCGTCCAGTTCTGAGATAGCGGCCCCTCGTCCGGAGTGGGTGGTGGACCCGGCTGCCACGTGGCTTGTGGCGAGGGGCTGCAGGGTCTGTTGGTCGCTTCTGGCTCGAAAGAGACTGAGCTCTCCTGTCCGGACCCACAGTGCGGTGAAGACCCAGTGACCTTCCCTGTTCCGTGCTGCGTCGCCGAGAGGACGCAGCCCTGCTATACTTCCTTTTACCCCTTAATAAGGTCTGGTCGGTTTAGATTACTTTCCCCAGGGCTTCCCATTGGCAGGTCATTCTGCAGTAGCGCTGTGAAGCGCCCGCACACATAATTACGCCAGTCAACGATAGTCCGCAGTTGGAATGTCTCCGCGGATGAGGTGCTGTTCTCCTTTGACAGATATCGTTGCTCATTGCATACAGTATCCAGAGTACTGTGGTCTTGGGGACGTTGGTGTTTGGTTTGGTCCAACACATCCAGTGTGGCAAACCAGCAGCCATGGTTGGCTGCTGGACCAACGGGCCTCATCCCATGCAGCTGTGAGAGTTGTTTCCTACACTTTGAACAGCGGAACTGCGCCTTGGGACCGTTTGCGAAGTTTCTTTTGTGGGTTGTGACTCGGCCTCACAATCCGGAATGACTGGATAGAAGCCCAGATGCCCACAGATGTAATAGTAGTCTGGCATCGGTTGGCCACTTACGGGTGCAATTCTGCCGCCCCAAGGAAAAGGCTGTAAATTGGGAAACAATTTAGAAGAACTTTGTAAGAAACTGAAAAATATGTATACATGTAGTTTTGAGCTCTGGGATTGGACCACCCAGTATGGGAACAACACCAGTATATTGCAAAAAAACAAACTAGTATCTTGGAGAATCATTTCTTTTTAGCAGGATATATTTTGTTTACTTTTTCCTTCAGAAGTCATAGGTAGGGTAGTTCTCTTACAACTGCCTGTTCTGTTCTATTATTTTTGGATTCTATGTTTTAATGCATCTGGAATGACTATTGCTCTCCCGCTTCACGAGCGTAAACTTACCTGGTCGTTGACCGTCTCGTTTACCTGGTGGTTGACCGTCTCGTTTACCTCGTGGTTGACCGTCTCGTGTCGGTAGTTCATGGGTCCCTTTGGTCCTGTGACTGGCGTCGAGCCCTGAGATAGAGGCCCCCTCGTCCGAGTGGGTGGTGGACCCAGCTGCGACGTGGCTTGTGGTGAGGGGCGGCAGGGTCTGTTGGTCGCTTCTGGCTCGAGAGAGACTGACCTCTCCTGTCCGGACCCACAGGGCGGCAAAGACCCAGTGACCTTCCCTGTTCCGTGCTGCGTCGCCGAGAGGGACGCAGCCCCTGCTATGCTTTCTTTTGCCCGTTAATAAGGTTAAGTCGATTTGGATTATTTCCCCAGGGCTTCCCATTGGCAGGTCATCCTGCAGGAGCGCTGTGAAGAGGTCACGCACTAATTACGCCAGTCAACGATAGTCGACTCTGCAGTTGGAACGTCTTCACGGACAATATGCCGTGCTCCTTTGACAGAGATGTTGCTCATGGCATACAGTATCTATAGTACTGCGGTCTTGGGGACCTTTGTATTGGGCTTTCCCGCCACCTTCAGCCTGGCAAACCAGCAGCCATGGTTGGGTGCTGGACCAACGGGCCTCATCCCATGCAGCTGTGAGAGTTGTTTCCTACACTTCACACAGCGGAGCTGCGACTTGGGACCGTTTGCGAAGTTTCTGGTGTGGGTCGTAACGCGGCCTCACAATCCGGAATGGCTGGTTTGAAGCCCAGCTGCCCACAGATTTCATAGTACTCTGGCATCGGTTGCCCTCTTACGGGTGCAATTCTGCCGCCCCAAGGAAAAGGCCGTAACTGGGGAAACGATTTCAGAAGAGCTTTGTAAGAAACTGAAAACTATGTATACATGTAGGTATCAGCTCTGGGATTGGACCACCCAGTATGGGAACAACACCAGGATATTGCAAAAAACTAGTATATTGGAGAAGCATTTCTCTTTCGCAGAATATATATTTGTACCTTTTTTAAGAAGTCATAGATGGGTAGTTCTCTTATTGTTATATGTACGGTACAGCTAGACTACAACTGCTTGTTCTGTATCATTATTTTTATTATATTAGTTTAATGCAACTCTGGTGTCTATTTCTGTTCCGCTTCACGAGCGTAAACTTACCTGGTGGTTGACCGTCTCGTTTACCTGGTGGTTGACCGTCTCATGTCGGTAGTTCATGGATCCGTTTGGTCCTGCGGCTGGCGCCGAGTTCTGAGATAGTGGCCCTTCGTCCGATTGGGCGGTGGACCCGGCTGCGACGCGGCTTGTGGTGAGGGGCGGCAGGGTCTGTTGGTCGCTTCTGGCTCGAGAGAGACTGAACTCCCCTGTCCGGGCCCACAGGGCGACGAAGACCCAGTGACCTTCCCAGTTCCGTGCTGCGTCGCCGAGAGGGATGTAGCCCCTGCCATACTTCCTTTACCCCTTAATAAGCTCTGGTCGATTTGGATTATTTTCCCAGGGCTTCCCATCGGCAGGTCATCCTGCCACATCGCTGTGAAGCGCCCGCACACATAATTACGCCAGTCAACGATAGTCCGCAGTTGGAATGTCTCCGCGGATGAGGTGCTGCTCTCCTTTGACAGATGTTGTTGCTCATTGCATACAATATCCAGAGTACTGTGGTCTTGGGGACGTTGATGTTTGGTTTGTCCAACACATCCAGTGTGGCAAACCAGCAGCCATGGTTGGCTACTGGACCAACGGGCCTCATCCCATGCAGCTGTGAGAGTTGTTTCCCTACACTTCACACAACGGAACTGCGGCTTGGGACCGTTTGTGAAGTTTCTTGTGTGGGTTGTGACTCGGCCTCACAATGTGGAATGGCTGGATTGAAGCCCAGCTGCCCACAGATGTCATTGTACTCTGGCATCGGTTGCCCTCTTACGGGTGCAATACTGCAGCTCGTAGGAAATGGCCGTAACTTGGGAAACAATTTCAGAACTTTGTAAGAAACTGTAAAATATGAATACATGTAGTATTACCTCTGGGATTGGACCACCCAGTTTGAGAACAAAACCAGTATATTGCAAAAAACAACACTAGTATATTGCAGAATCATTTCTCTTTCGCAGAATATATATTTTTACTTTTTTAAGAAGTCGTAGATGGGTAGTTTTCTCCTATTGTTATATGTACAGTATAGCCAGACTACAACTGCTTGTTCTGTATCATTATTTTTATTATATTAGTTTAATGCAACTCTAGTGTCTGTTTCTTTCCCGCTTCACGAGCGTAAACTTACCTGGTGGTTGACCGTCTCATTTACCTGGTGGTTGAGGATCCATTTGACAGAACGATACAGGGAAAGGAATTTTTGAATATATTTATTATCCAACTTGTCAGTGTGTTCCTTTACCTGTACCTGGTGGTTGACCGTCTCGTTTACCTGGTGGTTGACCGTCTCGTTTACCTGGTGGTTGACCGTCTCGTTTACCTGGTGGTTGACCGTCTCGTTTACCTGTTGGTTGACCGTCTCGTGTCGGTAGTTCATGAGCCCGTGTGGTCCTGCGACTGGCGTCCAGTTCTGAGATGTGGCCCTCTTGTATGAGTGGGTGGTGGACCCGGCTGCGACGCGGCTTGTGGTGAGGGGTGGCAGGGTCTGTTGGTCCCTTCTGGCTGGAAAAAGACTGGGCTCTCCTGTCCGAACCCACAGGGCAGCGAAGACCCAGTGACCTTCCCAGTTCCGTGCTGCGTCGCCGAGAGGGATGCAGCCCCTGCTATACTTCCTTTTAACCCTTAACAAGCTCTGTTTGGTTTGGATTATTTACTCAGAGCTTCCCATTGGCAGGTCATCCTACAACAGCGCTGTGAAGAGGCCACCCACTAATTACGCCAGTCAACGATAGTCCGCAGTTGGAATGTGTCCGCGGACGACATGCAGTGCTCCTTTGACAGAGATGTTGCTCATTGCATACAGTATCCAGAGTACTGTGGTCTTGGGGACCTTGGTGTTAGGTTTGTCCGCCACATCCAGCGTGGCAAACCAGCAGCCATGGTTGGCTGCTGGACCAACGGGCCTCATCCCATGCAGCTGTGAGAACTGTTTCCGACACTTCACACAGCGGAACTGCGGCTTGGGACCGTTTGCGAAGTTCTTTGTGGGTGGTCGTGACTCGGCCTCACAATCCGGAATGGCTGGATTGAAGCCCAGCTGCTCACAGATGCCGCAGTACTCTCGCATGGGGTGCCGTCTTCTACCCCAAGGAAAAGGCTGTAACGTGGGGAATATTTCCAGAAATATGTAAGACATGAAAATGTATTTACTCGTAGTTATCAGCTCTGAGATTGGACCAGCCAGTGTCGGAACAACATTAGCATATTGCATAATCATTTCTCTTTCGAATGACACACTTCTTTTTACTAAATGTGTTCAGGTTTGTAATTGTAAATGCTGCCTTATTTTTCCCTGGCAGTGTTTTTAATGAACGGTTGGTAGATTGGCATGGAAGAACAGAATAATTCTGTGCTCTCGTATTTGGGTCATACACATATTTATGCAATTTAAACTGCAAGTGGTGCGAAAGAACCACCAAACAAAATGAAAGCAGAGAACCACTAAACGAATAGAAAACAGAACCACCAAACGAATAGAAAACAGAACCACCAAACAAATGGAAAACAGAAAACCACCAAACAAAAAAGAAGTTGTGGATGGGGCAGTGCTTTCTTATCGTTGTATGTACAGTACAGCTAAACTCAAATTGCTTGTTTTGTTTTATATTTTTTTTGATATATTTGTTTAATGGAACTGTAAAGACTCTCCGGCTTCACGGGCGTAAACTTACCTGGTGTTTGACCGTCTCGTTTACCTGGTGGTTGACCGTCTCGTGTCAGTAGTTCGTGGGTGCCTTTGGTCCTGTGGCTGGCGTCGAGCTCTGAGATAGCGCCCCCTCGTCGGAGTGGGTGGTGGACCCGGCTGCGACGCGGTTTGTGGTGAGGGGCGGGAGGGTCTGTTGGTCCCTTCTGGCTCGAAAGAGACTGAGCTCTCCTGTCCGGACCCACAGGGCGGCGAAGACCCAGTGACCTTCCCGGTTCCGTGCTTGTCGCCGAGAGGGACGCAGCCCCTGCTATGCTTTCTTTTGCCCGTTAATAAGCTCTGGTCGATTTGGATTATTTCCCCAGGGCTTCCCATTGGCAAGTCATCCTGCAACATCGCTGTGAAGACCCCGCGCACTAATTACGCCAGTCAACCATAGTCCGCAGTTGGAACGTCTTCACGGACAAGATGCAGTGCTCCTTTGACAGAGATGTTGCTCATGGCATACAGTATCCATAGTACTGCGGTCTTGGGGACCTTTGTATTGGGCTTTCCGGCCACATCCAGTGTGGAAAACCAGCAGCCATGGTTGGCTGCTGGACCAACGGGCCTCGTCCCATGCAGCTGTGAGAGTTGTTTCCTACATTTCACACAGCGGAACTGCAGCTTGGGGCCGTTCGCGAAGTTTCTTGTGTGGGTTGTGACTCGGCCTCACAATGTAGAATGGCTGGATTGAAGCCCAGCTGCCCACAGATGTCATAGTACTCTGGCATCGGTTGCCCTCTTACGGCTGCAATTCTGCCGCCCCAAGGAAAAGGCCGTAACTTGGGGAAACAATTTAGAAGAACTTGGTAAGAATCTGAAAAATATGTATACATGTAGTTTTGAGCTCCTGGATTGGACCACCCAGTATGGGAACAACACTAGTATATTGCAGAATCATTTCTCTTTGGCAGAATATATTTTTTACTTTTTCCTTAAGAAGTCGTAGATGGGTTAGTTCTCTTACAACTGCCTGTTCTGTTCTATTATTTTTGATTGTATGTTTTAATGCATCTGGAATGACTGTTGCTCTCCCACTTCACGAGCGTAAACTTAGTGGTGGTTGACCGTCTCGTGTCGGTAGTTCATGGGCCCCTTTGGTTTCTACGGCTTCCGCCGAGTTCTGAGTTAGCGGCCACTCGTCCGAGTGGGTGGTGGACCCGGCTGCGACGTGGCTTGTGGTGAGGGGCGGCAGGGTGTGTTGGTCCCTTCTGGCTCGAAAGAGACTGAGCTCCCCTGTCCGGACCCACAGGGCGGCGAAGACCCAGTGACCTTCCCAGTACCGTGCTGCGTCGCCGAGAGGGACGCAGCCTCTGCTGTTTTTTTTTGCCCCTTAACAAGATCTGGTCGATTTTGATTATTTCCCCAGGGCTTCCCATTGGCAGGTCATCCTGCAGTAGCGCTGTGAAGTGCCCGGGCACCAATTACGCCAGTCAACGATCGGCGACTCCGCAGTTGGAATGTCTCCATGGACGAGATGCAGTGCTCCTTTGACAGATGTTGTTGCTCATTGCATACAGTATCCATAGTACTGTGGTGTTGGGGACCTTTGTATTGGGCTTTCCCGCCACATTCAGCGTGGCAAACCAGCAGCCATGGTTGGCTACTGGACCAACGGGCCTCATCCCATGCAGCTGTGAGAGCTGTTTCCGACACTTCACACAACGGAACTGTGGCTTGGGACCGTTTGCGAAGTTTCTTGTGTGGGTTGTGACTCGGCCTCACAATGTGGAATGGCTGGATTGAAGCCCAGGTGCCCACAGATGTCATAGTACTCTGGCATCGGTTGCCCTCTCACGGGTGCTATTCTGCCGCCGGAAGGAAAAGGCCGTAACTTGGTAAACAATTTCAGGAGAACTTTGTAAGAAACTGAAAAATATGTATACATGTAGTTATCAGCTCTGGGATTTGACCACCCAGTATGGGAACAACACTAGTATATTGCAGAATCATTTCTCTTTGGCAGAATATATATTTTTACTTTTTT
This sequence comes from Lepas anatifera, assembly GCA_034440635.1. Taxonomy (NCBI): domain Eukaryota; kingdom Metazoa; phylum Arthropoda; class Thecostraca; family Lepadidae; genus Lepas; species Lepas anatifera. Next base: position 159,954 of record JAOTON010001071.1, on the reverse strand, counting down.
AAGAAGTCGTCGATGGTTAGTTCTCTCCTTTTGTTATATGTACAGTATAGCTATACTACAACTGCTTGTTCTGTATCATTATTTTTATTATATTAGTTTAATGCAACTCTAGTGGCTATTTCTCTTCCGCTTCACGAGCGTAAACTTACCTGGTGGTTGACCGTCTCGTTTACCTGGTGGTTGGCCGTGTCGTGTCGGTAGTTCATGTACCCGTGTGGTCCTGCGGCTGTCGTCGAGTTCTGAGATAGCGCCCTCTCGTCCGAGTGGGTGGTGGACCCAGCTGCGACGTGGCTTGTGGTGAGGGGTGGCAGGGTCTGTTGGTCGCTTCTGGCTCGAAAGAGACTGAACTCTCCTGTCCGGACCCACAGGGCGGCGAAGACCCAGTGACCTTCCCTGTTCCGTGCTGCATCGCCGAGAGGGACGCAGCCCCTGCTATGCTTTCTTTTGCCCGTTAATAAGCTCCGGTCGATTTGGATTATTTCCCCCAAGGGTTCCTATTGGCAGGTCATCCTGCAGTAGCGCTGTGAAGAGGCCACGCACTAATTACGCCAGTCAACGATAGTCGACTCCGCAGTTGGAACGTCTTCACGGACAATATGCCGTGCTCCTTTGACAGAGATGTTGCTCATGGCATACAGTATCCATAGTACTGTGGTCTTGGGGACCTTTGTATTGGGCTTTCCCGCCGCATCCAGCGTGGCAAACCAGCAGCCATGGTTGACTGCTGGACCAACGGGCCTTATCCCATACAGCTGTGAGAACTGTTTCCGACACTTCACACAGCGGAACTGCAGCTTCTGACCTTTTGCGAAGTTTCTTGTGTGGGTTTTGACTCTGCCTCACAATCTGGAATGGCTGGATTGAAGCCCAGCTGCCCACAGATGTCATAGTACTCTGGCATCGGTTGCCCTCTTACGGGTGCAATTCTGCCCCCAAAGGAAAAGGCCGTAACTTGGGAAACAATTTCAGAAGAACTTTGTAAGAAACTGAAAAATATGAATACATGTAGTATCACCTCTGGGATTTGGTCACCCAGTATGGGAACAACACCAGTATATTGCAAAAAAACTAGTATCTTGCAGAATCATTTCTCTTTCGTAGAATATATATTTTTTACTTTTTGTTAAGATGTCCTAGATGGGTAGTTCTCTTATTGTTATATGTACGGTACAGCTAGACTATAACTGCTTGTTCTGTATCATTATTTTTATTATATTAGTTTAATGCAACTCTAGTGTCTATTTCTGTCCCGCTTCACGAGTGTAAACTTACCTGGTGGTTGACCGTCTCATTTACCTGGTGGTTGACCGTCTCGTGTCGGTAGTTCATGGGCCCCTTTGGTTTCTACGGCTTCCGCCGAGTTCTGAGATAGCGGCCACTCGTCCGAGTGGGTGGTGGACCCGGCTGCGACGTGGCTTGTGGTGAGGGGGCGGCAGGGTCTGTTGGTCCCTTCTGGCTCGAAAGAGACTGAGCTCTCCTGGCCGGACCCACAGGGCGGCGAAGACCCAGCGACCTTCCTAGTTCCGTGCTGCGTCGTTGAGAAGGACGGAGCCCCTGCTATACTTCGTTTTACCCCTTAATATGCTCTGGTCGATTTGGATTATTTCCCCAGGGCTTCCCATCGGCAGGTCATCCTGCAACATCGCTGTGAAGAGGCCGCGCACTAATTACGCCAGTCAACGATAGTCCGCAGTTGGAATATCTCCATGGACGAGATGCAGTGCTCCTTTGACAGAGTGTTGCTCATTGCATACAGTATCCATACCACTTTGGTCTTGGGAACCTTGGTGTTGGGCTTTCCCGCCACATTCAGCCTGGCAAACCTGCAGCCATGGTTGGCTGCTGGACCAACGGGCCTCATCCCATGCAGCTGTGAGAGCTGTTTCCTACACTTCACACAACGGAACTGCGGCTTGGGACCGTTTGCGAAGTTTCTCGTGTGGGTTGTGACTCGGCCTCACAATGTGGAATGGCTGGATTGAAGCCCAGGTGCCCACAGATGTCATAGTACTCTGGCATCGGTTGCCCTCTCACGGGTGCTATTCTGCCGCCGGAAGGAAAAGGCCGTAACTTGGTAAACAATTTTAGGAGAACTTTGTAAGAAACTGAAAAATATGAATACATGTAGTATCACCTCTGGGATTTGACCACCCAGTATGGGAACAACACCAGTATATTGCAAAAAAACAACACTAGTATATTGCAGAATCATTTCTCTTTCGCAGAATATATATTTTCTACTTTTTTAAGAAGTCGTCGATGGTTAGTTTTCTCCTATCGTTATATATACAGTATAGCTAGACTACAACTGCTTGTTCTGTATCATTATTTTTATTATATTAGTTTAATGCAACTCTACTGTCTATTTCTCTCCCGCTTCACGAGCGTAAACTTACCTGGTGGTTGACCGTCTCGTTTACCTGGTGGTTGACCGTCTCGTTTACCTGGTGGTTGACCGTCTCGTTTACCTGGTGGTTGACCGTCTTGTTTACCTGGTGGTGGACCGTCTCGTGTCGGGAGTTCATGGGTCCGTTTGGTCCTGCGGCTGGTGTCCAGTTCTGAGATAGCGCCCCCTCGTCCGAGTGGGTGGTGGACCCGGCTGCGACGTGGCTTGTGGTGAGGGGTGGCAGGGTCTGTTGGTCCTTTCTGGTTCAAAAGAGACTGAGCTCTCCTGTCTGGACCCACAGGGCGGCGAAGACCTAGTGACCTTCCCAGTTCCGTGCTGGGTCGCCGAGAGGGACGGAGCCCCTGCTATACTTCCTTTTACCCCTTAATAAGGTCTGGTCGGTCTGGATTATTTACTTAGAGCTTCCCATTGGCAGGTCATCCTAAAACAGCGCTGTGAAGAGGCCGCACACTAATTACGCCAGTCAACGATAGTCCGCAGTTGGAATGTCTCCGCGGATGAGGTGCTGTTCTCCTTTGACAGAGATGCTGCTCATGGCATACAGTATCCAGAGTACTGTGGTCTTGGGGACGTTGGTGTTTGGTTTGTCCAACACATCCAGTGTGGCAAACCAGCAGCCATGGTTGGCTGCTGGACGAACGGGCCTCATCCCATGCAGCTGTGAGAGTTATTTCCTACACTTTGCACAGCGGAACTGCAGCTTGGGACCGTTTGCCAAGTTTCTTGTGTGGGTCGTGACTCGGCCTCACAATATGGAATGGCTGGATTGAAGCCCAGCTGCTCACAGATGCCGCAGTACTCTCGCATGGGGTGCCCTCTTTCACCCCAAGGAAAAGGCTGTGACGTGGAGAATATTTCCAGAACTATGTAAGACATGTAAAATATATTTTTCGTAGTTATCAGCTCTGATGCTGGACCACCCAGTAGCGGAGCATTAGCATATTGCATAATCATTTCTCTTTCGAATGGCACACTTTTTTACTAAATGTGTTCAGGTTTGTAATTGTAAATGCTGCCCTATTTTCCCTGGCAGTGTTTTTGATGAACGGTTGGTAGATCGGCATAGAAGAAAAGAATAATTCTGCGCTCTCGTATTTGGGTCATACACATATTTATGCAATCAAAACTGCAAGTGGTGCAAGAGAACCACCAAACAAAATGAAAACAGAGAACCACTAAACGAATAGAAAACAGAACCACCAAACGAATAGAAAACAGAGAACCACCAAACAAATGGAAAACAGAAAACCACCAAACAATTGGAAAACAGAAAAACACCAAACAAATGAAAAACAGAAAACCACCAAACAAATGGAAAACAGAAAACCACCAAACAAATGGAAAACAGAAAACCACCAAACAAATGGAAAACGGAAAACCACCAAACAAAAAGAAGTTGTGGATGGGGCAGTGCTTTCTTATCGTTATATGTACAGTACAGCTAGACTCCAATTGCTTGTTCTGTTTTATTATTTTTGATATATTTGTTTAATGGAACTGTAAAGACTCTCCCGCTTCACGAGCGTAAACTTACCTGGTGGTTGACTGTCTCGTTTACCTGGTGGTTGACCGTCTCGTTTACCTGGTGGTTGACCGTCTCGTGTCGGTAGTTCATGGGCCCGTTTCGCCCTGCGACTGGCGCCGAGTTCTGAGATGCTGCCCCCTCGTCTGAGTGGGTGGTGGACCCGGCTGCGACGCGGCTTGTGGTTAGAGGTGGCAGGGTCTGTTGGTCCCTTCTGGTTCGAAAGAGACTGAGCTCTCCTGTCTGGACCCACAGGGCGGCGAAGACCCAGTGACCTTCCCAGTTCCGTGCTGGGTCGCCGAGAGGGACGGAGCCCCTGCTATACTTCCTTTACCCCTTAATAAGGTCTGGTCGGTTTGGATTATTTACTTAGAGCTTCCCATTGGCAGGTCATCCTACAACAGCGCTGTGAAGAGCCCGCGCACTAATTTCTCCAGTCAACGATAGTCCGCCGTTGGAACGTCTCCACGGATAAGGTGCTGTTCTCCTTTGGCAGATATGCTGCTCATGGCATACAGTATCCATACTACTGTGGTCTTGGGAACTTTTGTATTTGGCTTTCCCGCCACATTCAGCGTGGCAAACCAGCAGCCATGGTTGGCTGCTGGACCAACGGGCCTCATCCCATGCAGCTGTGAGAGTTGTTTCCGACACTTCACACAGCGGAACTGCAGCTTGGGACCGTTTGCGAAGGTTCTTGTGTGGGTCGTGACTCGGCCTCACAATCCGGAATGGCTGGAGTGAAGCCCAGCTGACACAGATGTCATAGTACTCTGGCATCGGTTGCCCTCTTACGAGTACAATTCTGCCGCCTAAAGGTAAAGGCCGTAACTGGGGAAACAATTTCAGCATAGTTTTGTAAGAAACTGAAAAATATGTATACACGTAGTTGTCAGCTCTGGAATTGGACCACCCAGTATGGGAACAACACCAGTATATTGGAAAAAAACAACACTAGTATATTGCAGAAACATTTCTCTTCCGCAGAATATATATTTTTTACTTTTTAAGAAGTCGTAGATGGGTAGTTCTCTCCTATTGTTATATGTACAGTATAGCTAGACTACAACTGCTTGTTCTGTATAATTATTTTTATTATATTAGTTTAATGCAACTCTAGTATCTGTTTCTCTCCCGCTTCACAAGCGTATGTAAACTGTGCATCGTCCACGCTCTGCAGCCGACCAGAAGAGAGGAGTTCAGGCCATTCTGTATTGCTCCAGCTCCAGCTCCAGCTCCAGCCACCCAGGCCACCAAGGCCACAGCCAAAAGGCCCAATAGGGCCTACAAAAGGCCCAAAAGCCCTACGTCCTGCAAACAGGCGATAAGTTCACAATGCAATTCGGCTATATGGCTGCGAACAGATTATCGGACTTTACTAATGATGCAACATAGCCTGCCGGCTTAACACCTCATGACTCACAGCCATGCCCCTGAAACACCCTTGAAATCTATAATAAAGTTTAAGTTATAACAACAATGCCATGTGCAACCCACAGTGACGCATATGCGACGACCAACTCTGCAAATACGATATCATGAAAAGAAACATTTACTGCTAGCCGTGATTCAAGCAGATACGAATATTATACATTTTAAGTACTCAGCTTCAATACTACCACTTTTATACATTACCGTTTCGACTTCAGACGTAAAACACGTGTGATTCGTCAAGCACCGAACAGCGGAAAAAGAGCGCCTACCCCCGCCCACATCACACCTCGCCTCATGGCCCAAGTTGGCACGCTGTGATTGGCTGACAATATCCAAGGACATTTAATAACTTTACTGAAAAACTTCCTAATACAAATACTAAGAGTATTACTAAATTAAATAGACATAATTTACAAAAGGACGCCTCCACTTAATATTAGTTAATTCCTCATACAGCTTATAAATCCACACATGTGTCGCTCATTACCAGCTGATATTAAGAGATGTCAAATAACACTCCTACACGTTTAGGGATGACAAACAAACACCGTAAGCTCCGACTTACACGTAAACTTACCTGGTGGTTGACCGTCTCGTTTACCTGGTGGTTGACCGTCTCGTGTCGGTAGTTCATGGGCCCCTTTGGTTTCTACGGCTGCCGCCGAGTTCTGAGATAGCATTCACTCGTCGAAGTAGATGGTGGACCCGGCTGCGACGTGGCTTGTGGTGAGGGGCGGCAGGGTGTGTTGGTCCCTTCTGGTTCAAAAGAGACTGAGCTCTCCTGTCCGGACCCACAGGGCGGCGAAGACCCAGTGACCTTCCCAGTTCCGTGCTGCGTCGCCGAGAGGGATGCAGCCCCTGCTATACTTCCTTTTACCCCTTAATAAGATCTGGTCGATTTGGATTACTTCCCCAGGGCTTCCCATTGGCAGGCCATCCTGCAGTAGCGCTGTGAAGAGGCCACGCACTAATTACGCCAGTCAACGATCGGCGACTCCGCAGTTGGAATGTCTCCATGTACGAGATGCAGTGCTCCTTTGACAGGTGTTGCTCATTGCATACAGTATCCATAGTACTGTAGTCTTGGGGACTTTGGTGTTGGGCTTTCCCGCCACATTCAGCCTGGCAAACCAGCAGCCATGGTTGGCTGCTGGACCAACGGGCCTCATCCCATGCAGCTGTGAGATTTGTTTCCTACACTTCACACAGCAGAACTGCAGCTTGGAACCGTTTGCGAAGTTTCTGGTGTAGGTCGTAACTCGGCCCCACAATCTGGAATGGCTGGTTTGAAGCCCAGCTGCCCACAGATGTCATAGTACTCTGGCATCCGTTGCCCTTTACGGCTGCAATTCTGCCGCCCCAAGGAAAAGGCCGTAACTTGGGAAACAATTTAGAAGAACTTTGTAAGAAACTGAAAAATATGTATACATGTAGTTATGAGCTCTGGGATTGGACCACCCAGTATGGGAACAACACTAGTATATTGCAGAATCATTTCTCTTTGGCAGAATATATTTTTACTAAATTTTTCCTTTTTTTTTATTTTTTTTTCCAAAAAAAACAAAAACCACCAAAAAAAAAAGAAACCCCCCAACAAAAAAAAAAACCACAAACAAAAAGAAGTCGTGGATGGGGTAGTTTTTTATTGTTATATGTACATAAGCTAAACCAAACTGCTTGTTCTGTTCTATTATTTTTGATTGTATGTTTTAATGCAACTGTAATGACTGTTGCTCTCCCACTTCACGAGCGTAAACTTACCTGGTGGTTGACGTCTCGTTTACCTGGTGGTTGACCGTCTCGTGTCGGTAGTTCATGGGCCCCTTTGGTCTCTACGGCTGCCGCCGAGTTCTGAGATAGCAACCCCCTCGTCGGAGTGGGTGGTGGACCCGGCTGCGACGTGGCTTGTGGTGAGGGGCGGCAGGGTGTGTTGGTCCCTTCTGGCTCGAAAGAGACTGAGCTCTCCTGTCCGGACCCACAGGGCGGCGAAGACCCAGTGACCTTCCCTGTTCCGTGCTGCGTCGCCGAGAAGGACGGAGCCCCTGCTATACTTGCTTTTACCCCTTAATAAGCTCTGGTCGATTTGGATTATTTCCCCAGGGCTTCCCATCGGCAGGTCATCCTGCAACATCGCTGTGAAGAGGCCGCGCACTAATTACGCCAGTCAACGATAGTCCGCAGTTGGAATGTCTCCGCGGACGAGATGCAGTGCTCCTTTGACAGATATGTTGCTCATGGCATACAGTATCCATAGTACTGCAGTCTTGGGGACCTTGGTGTTGGGCTTTCCCGCCACATTCAGCGTGGCAAACCAGCAGCCATGGTTGGCTGCTGGACCAACGGGCCTCATCACATGCAGCTGTGAGAGTTGTTTCCTACACTTCACACAGCGGAACTGCAGCTTGGAACCGTTTGCGAAGTTTCTGGTGTGGGTTGTGACTCGGCCTCACAATCTGGAATGGCTGGTTTGAAGCCCAGCTGCCCACAGATGTCATAGTACTCTGGCATCGGTTGCCCTCTTACGGGTGCAATTCTGCCGCCCCAAGGAAAAGGCCGTAACTTGGGAAACAATTTCAGAAGAACTTTGTAAGAAACTGAAAAATATGTATACATGTAGTTATCAGCTCTGGGATTTGACCACACAGTATGGGAACAACACTAGTATATTGCAAAAAAAACTAGTATATTGCAGAATCATTTCTCTTTTGCAGGAATATATATTTTTACTTTTTTTAAAAAGTCGTAGATGGGTAGGTCTCTCCTATTGTTATATGTACAGTATAGCTAGACTACAACTGCTTGTTCTGTATAATTATTTTTATTATATTAGTTTATTGCAACTTTAGTGTCTATTGCTCTCCCGCTTCACGAGCGTAAACTTAACTGGTGGTTGACCGTCTCGTTTACCTGGTGGTTGACCGTTTCGTGTCGGTAGTTCATGGGCCCGTGTGGTCCTGCGGCTGGCGTCCAGTTCTGAGATAGCGGCCCACTGGTCGGAGTGGGTGGTGGACCCGGCTGCGACGTGGCTTGTGGTGAGGGGTGGCAGGGTCTGTTGGTCGCTTCTGGCTCGAAAGAGACTGGGCTCTCCTGTCCGGACCCACAGGGCGGCGAAGACCCAGTAACCTTCCCAGTTCCGTGCTGCGTCGCCGAGAGGGACGCAGGCCCTGCTATACTTCCTTGTACCCCTTAATAAGGTCTGGTCGATTTGGATTACTTCCCCAGGGCTTCCCATCGGTAGGTCATCCTGCAACATCGCTGAGAAGAGGCCGCACACTAATTACGCCAGTCAACGATAGTCCGCAGTTGGAATGTCTCCGCGGATGAGGTGCTGTTCTCCTTTGACAGAGATGTTGTTGCTCATTGCATACAGTATCCAGAGTACTGTGGTCTTGTGGACATTGGTGTTTGGTTTGTCCACCACATCCAGCGTGGCTAACCTGCAGCCATGGTTGGCTGCTGGACCAACGGGCCTCATCCCATGCAGCTGTGAGAGTTGTTTCCGACACTTCACACAGCGGAGCTGCAGCTTGGGACCGTTTGCGAAGTTTCTTGTGTGGGTTGTGACTCGGCCTCACAACCCGGAATGGCTGGATTGAAGCCCAGCTGCTCACAGACGCCGCAGTACTCTCGCATGGGGTGCCGTCTTCCACCCCAAGGAAAAGGCTGTAACGTGGGGAATAATTCCAGAACTATGTAAGACATGAAAAATGTATTTACTCGTAGTTATCAGCTCTGAGATTGGACCACGCAGTGTCGGAACAACATTAGCATATTGCATAATCATTTCTCTTTTGAATGACACATTTTTTTTACTAAATGTGTTCAGGTTTGTAATTGTAAATGCTGCCTTATTTTTCCCTGGCAGTGTTTTTAATGAACGGTTGGTAGATTGGCATGGAAGAACAGAATAATTCTGTGCTCTCGTATTTGAGTCATACACATATTTATGCAATTAAAACTGCAAGTGGTGCGAGAGAACCACCAAACAAATACAAAACAGAGAACCACCAAACGAATAGAAAACAGAACCACCAAACGAATAGAAAACAGAGAACCACCAAACAAATGGAAAACAGAAAACCACCAAACAAAAAGAAGTTGTGGATGGGGCAGTGCTTTCTTATCGTTATATGTACAGTACAGCTAAACTCAAATTGCTTGTTTTGTTTTATTTTTTTTGATATATTTGTTTAATGGAACTGTAAAGACTCTCCGGCTTCACGGGCGTAAACTTACCTGGTGTTTGACCGTCTCGTTTACCTGGTGGTTGACCGTCTCGTGTCAGTAGTTCGTGGGTCCCTTTGGTCCTGTGGCTGGCGTCGAGCTCTGAGATAGCGCCCCCTCGTCGGAGTGGGTGGTGGACCCGGCTGCGACGCGGTTTGTGGTGAGGGGCGGGAGGGTCTGTTGGTCCCTTCTGGCTCGAAAGAGACTGAGCTCTCCTGTCCGGACCCACAGGGCGGCGAAGACCCAGTGACCTTCCCGGTTCCGTGCTTGTCGCCGAGAGGGACGCAGCCCCTGCTATGCTTTCTTTTGCCCGTTAATAAGCTCTGGTCGATTTGGATTATTTCCCCAGGGCTTCCCATTGGCAAGTCATCCTGCAACATCGCTGTGAAGACCCCGCGCACTAATTACGCCAGTCAACGATAGTCCGCAGTTGGAACGTCTTCACGGACAAGATGCAGTGCTCCTTTGACAGAGATGTTGCTCATGGCATACAGTATCCATAGTACTGCGGTCTTGGGGACCTTTGTATTGGGCTTTCCGGCCACATCCAGTGTGGCAAACCAGCAGCCATGGTTGGCTGCTGGACCAACGGGCCTCATCCCATGCAGCTGTGAGAGTTGTTTCCTACACTTCACACAGCGGAACTGCAGCTTGGGGCCGTTCGCGAAGTTTCTTGTGTGGGTTGTGACTCGGCCTCACAATCCGGAATGACTGGATGGAAGCCCAGCTGCCCACAGATGTCATAGTACTCTGGCATCGGTTGCCCTCTTACGGCTGCAATTCTGCCGCCCCAAGGAAAAGGCCGTAACTTGGGAAACAATTTAGAAGAACTTTGTAAGAAACTGAAAAATATGTATACATGTAGTTATGAGCTCTGGGATTGGACCACCCAGTATGGGAACAACACTAGTATATTGCAAAGAATCATTTCTCTTTGGCAGAATATATTTTTTACTTTTTCCTTTAAGAAGTCGTAGATGGGGTAGTTCTCTTACAACTGCCTGTTCTGTTCTATTATTTTTGATTGTATGTTTTAATGCATCTGGAATGACTGTTGCTCTCCCACTTCACGAGCGTAAACTTACTGGTGGTTGACCGTCTCGTGTCGGTAGTTCATGGGCCCCTTTGGTTTCTACGGCTTCCGCCGAGTTCTGAGATAGCGGCCACTCGTCCGAGTGGGTGGTGGACCCGGCTGCGACGTGGCTTGTGGTGAGGGGCGGCAGGGTGTGTTGGTCCCTTCTGGCTCGAAAGAGACTGAGCTCCCCTGTCCGGACCCACAGGGCGGCGAAGACCCAAGTGACCTTCCCAGTACCGTGCTGCGTCGCCGAGAGGGACGCAGCCCCTGCTGTTTTTTTGCCCCTTAACAAGACCTGGTCGATTTGGATTATTTCCCCAGGGCTTCCCATTGGCAGGTCATCCTGCAGTAGCGCTGTGAAGTGCCCGGGCACTAATTACGCCAGTCAACGATCGGCGACTCCGCAGTTGGAATGTCTCCATGGACGAGATGCAGTGCTCCTTTGACAGATGTTGTTGCTCATTGCATACAGTATCCATAGTACTGTGGTGTTGGGGACCTTTGTATTGGGCTTTCCCGCCACATTCAGCGTGGCAAACCAGCAGCCATGGTTGGCTGCTGGACCAACGGGCCTCATCCCATGCAGCTGTGAGAGTTGTTTCCTACACTTCACACAGCGGAACTGCAGCTTGGGACAGTTTGCAAAGTTTCTTGTGTGGGTCGTGACTCGGCCTCACAATCCGGAATGGCTGGAGTGAAGCCCAGCTGCCCACAGATGTCATAGCACTCTCGCATCGGTTGCCCTCTTTGTACAATTCTGCCGCCCCAAGGTAAAGGCCGTAACTGGGGAAACAATTTCAGAAGAGCTTTGTAAGAAACTGAAAAAATATGCATACACGTAGTTATCAGCTCTGGAATTGGACCACCCAGTATGGGAACAACACTAGTATATTGCAAAAAAAAACTAGTATATTGGAGTATTACTTCTATTTAGCAGAATATATTTTGTTCAAACTTTTTTACTAGAAGTTTTAGATGGGATAGTTCTCTCTTATATGTGCAGTACAGCTAAACTACAACTGCCTGTTCTGTTCTATTATTTTTGATTGTATGTTTTAATGCATCTCGAATGACTATTCCTCGCCCGCTTCACGAGCGTAAACTTACCTGGTGGTTGACCGTCTCGTTTACCTGGTGGTTGACCGTCTCGTGTCGGTAGTTCATGGGTCCGTTTGGTCCTGCGGCTGGCGTCCAGTTCTGAGATAGCGGCCCCTCGTCCGAGTGGGTGGTGGACCCGGCTGCGACGTGGCTTGTGGTGAGGGGCGGCAGGGTCTGTTGGTCGCTTCTGGCTCGAAAGAGACTGAGCTCTCCTGTCCGGACCCACAGGGCGGCGAAGACCCAGTGAACTTCCCTGTTCCGTGCTGCGTCGCCGAGAGGGACGCAGCCCCTGCTATACTTCCTTTTACCCCTTAATAAGGTCTGGTCGATTTGGATTATTTCCCCAGGGCTTCCCATTGGCAGGTCATCCTGCAGTAGCGCTGTGAAGAGGCCGCACACTAATTACGCCAGTCAACGTTAGTCGCGCAGTTGGAACGTCTCCGCGGACGAGGTGCTGTTCTCCTTTGACAGATGTTGTTGCTCATTGCATACAGTATCCAGAGTACTGTGGTCTTGGGGACCTTGATGTATTGGGTTTGTCCGCCACATCCAGTGTGGCAAACCAGCAGCCATGGTTGGCTACTGGACCAACGGGCCTCATCCCATGCAGCTGTGAGAGTTGTTTCCGACACTTCACACAGCGGAACTGCGACTTGGGACCGTTTGCGAAGTTTCTTGTGTGGGTCGTGACTCGGCCTCACAATGTGGAATGGCTGGATTGAAGGCCAGCTGCCCACAGATGTCATAGTACTCTGGCATCGGTTGCCCTCTTACGGGTGCAATTCTGCCGCCCCAAGGAAAAGGCCGTAACTTGGGAAACAATTTCAGAAGAACTTTGTAAGAAACTGAAAAATATGTATACATGTAGTTATCAGCTCTGGGATTTGACCACCCAGTATGGGAACAACACTAGTATATTGCAAAAAAAACTAGTATATTGCAGAATCATTTCTCTTTCGCAGAATATATATTTTTACTTTTTTAAGAAGTCGTAGATGGGTAGCTCTTTCGTATTGTTATATGTACAGTATAGCTAGACTACAACTGCTTGTTCTGTATCATTATTTTTATTATATTAGTTTAATGCAACTCTAGTGTCTATTTCTCTCCCGCTTCACGAGCGTAAACTTACCTGGTGGTTGACCGTCTCGTTTACCTGGTGGTTGACCTTCTGTGGTTGACCGTCTCGTGTCGGTAGTTCATGGGCCCGTTTGGTCCTGCGGCTGGCGTCCAGTTCTGAGATAGCGGCCCCTCGTCCGAGTGGGTGGTGGACCCAGCTGCGTCGTGGCTTGTGGTGAGGGGTGGCAGGGTCTGTTGGTCGCTTCTGGCTCGAGAGAGACTGAACTCTCCTGTCCGGACCCACAGGGCGGCGAAGACCCAGTGACCTTCCCAGTTCCGTGCTGCGTCGCCGAGAGGGACGCAGCCCCTGCTATACTTCCTTTTACCCCTTAATAAGGTCTGGTCGATTTGGATTATTTCCCCAGGGCTTCCCATCGGTAGGTCATCCTGCAACATCGCTGAGAAGAGGCCGCGCACTAATTACGCCAGTCAACGATAGTCCGCAGTTGGAATGTCTCCGCGGACGAGGTGCTGTTCTCCTTTGACAGAGATGTTGTTGCTCATTGCATACAGTATCCAGAGTACTGTGGTCTTGGGGACATTGGTGTTTGGTTTTGTCTACCACATTCAGCGTGGCAAACCAGCAGCCATGGTTGGCTACTGGACCAACGGGCCTCATCCCATGCAGCTGTGAGAGTTGTTTCCGACACTTTACACAACGGAGCTGCGGCTTGGGACCGTTTGCGAAGTTTCTGGTGTGGGTCGTGACTCGGCCTCACAATCCGGAATGGCTGGATTGAAGCCCAGCTGCTCACAGATGCCGCAGTACTCTCGCATGGGGTGCCCTCTTCCACCCCAAGGAAAAGGCTGTAACGTGGGGAATATTTCCAGAACTATGTAAGACATGAAAAATGTATTTACTCGTAGTTATCAGCTCTGAGATTGGACCGCCCAGTGTCGGAACAACATTAGCATATTGCATAATCATTTCTCTTTCGAATGACACACTTTTTTTACTAAAGGTGTTCAGGTTTGTAATTGTAAATGCTGCCGTATTTTTCCCTGGCAGTGTTTTTAATGAACGGTTGGTAGATTGGCATGGAAGAACAGAATAATTCTGTGCTCTCGTATTTGAGTCATACACATATTTATGCAATTAAAACTGCAAGTGGTGCGAGAGAACCACCAAACAAAATGAAAGCAGAGAACCACTAAACGAATAGAAAACAGAACCACCAAACGAATAGAAAACAGAGAACCACCAAACAAATGGAAAACAGAAAACCACCAAACAAAAAGAAGTTGTGGATGGGGCAGTGCTTTCTTATCGTTATATGTACAGTACAGCTAAACTCAAATTGCTTGTTTTGTTTTATTTTTTTTGATATGTTTGTTTAATGGAACTGTAAAGACTCTCCGGCTTCACGGGCGTAAACTTACCTGGTGTTTGACCGTCTCGTTTACCTGGTGGTTGACCGTCTCGTGTCAGTAGTTCGTGGGTCCCTTTGGTCCTGTGGCTGGCGTCGAGCTCTGAGATAGCGCCCCCTCGTCGGAGTGGGTGGTGGACCCGGCTGCGACGCGGTTTGTGGTGAGGGGCGGGAGGGTCTGTTGGTCCCTTCTGGCTCGAAAGAGACTGAGCTCTCCTGTCCGGACCCACAGGGCGGCGAAGACCCAGTGACCTTCCCGGTTCCGTGCTTCGTCGCCGAGAGGGACGCAGCCCCTGCTATGCTTTCTTTTGCCCGTTAATAAGCTCTGGTCGATTTGGATTATTTCCCCAGGGCTTCCCATTGGCAAGTCATCCTGCAACATCGCTGTGAAGACCCCGCGCACTAATTACGCCAGTCAACCATAGTCCGCAGTTGGAACGTCTTCACGGACAAGATGCAGTGCTCCTTTGACAGAGATGTTGCTCATGGCATACAGTATCCATAGTACTGCGGTCTTGGGGATCTTTGGTGTTGGGCTTTCCGGCCACATCCAGTGTGGAAAACCAGCAGCCATGGTTGGCTGCTGGACCAACGGGCCTCATCCCATGCAGCTGTGAGAGTTGTTTCCTACACTTCACACAGCGGAACTGCAGCTTGGGGCCGTTCGCGAAGTTTCTTGTGTGGGTTGTGACTCGGCCTCACAATCCGGAATGACTGGATGGAAGCCCAGCTGCCCACAGATGTCATAGTACTCTGGCATCGGTTGCCCTCTTACGGTTGCAATTCTGCCGCCCCAAGGAAAAGGCCGTAACTTGGGAAACAATTTAGAAGAACTTTGTAAGAAACTGAAAAATATGTATACATGTAGTTATGAGCTCTGGGATTGGACCACCCAGTATGGGAACAACACCAGTATATTGCAGAATCATTTCTCTTTGGCAGAATATATTTTTACTTTTTCCTTAAGAAGTCGTAGGTGGGGTAGTTCTCTCCCACTACAACTGCCTGTTCTGTTCTATTATTTTTGATTGTATGTTTTAATGCATCTGGAATGACTGTTGCTCTCCCACTTCACGAGCGTAAACTTACCTGGTGGTTGACCGTCTCGTGTCGGTAGTTCATGGGCCCCTTTGGTTTCTACGGCTGCCGCCGAGTTCTGAGATAGCGGCCACTCGTCCGAGTGGGTGGTGGACCCGGCTGCGACGTGGCTTGTGGTGAGGGGCGGCAGGGTGTGTTGGTCCCTTCTGGCTCGAAAGAGACTGAGCTCCCCTGTCCGGACCCACAGGGCGGCGAAGACCCAGTGACCTTCCCGGTTCCGTGCTTGTCGCCGAGAGGGACGCAGCCCCTGCTATGCTTTCTTTTGCCCGTTAATAAGGTCTGGTCGATTTGGATTATTTCCCCAGGGCTTCCCATTGGCAGGTCATCCTGCAGTAGCGCTGTGAAGTGCCCGGGCACCAATTACGCCAGTCAACGATCGGCGACTCCGCAGTTGGAATGTCTCCATGGACGAGATGCAGTGCTCCTTTGACAGATGTTGTTGCTCATTGCATACAGTATCCATAGTACTGTGGTATTGGGGACCTTTGTATTGGGCTTTCCCGCCACATTCAGCGTGGCAAACCAGCAGCCATGGTTGGCTGCTGGACCAACGGGCCTCATCCCATGCAGCTGTGAGAGCTGTTTCCTACACTTCACACAGCGGAACTGCGACTTGTGACCGTTTGCAAAGTTTCTTGTGTGGGTCGTGACTCGGCCTCACAATCCGGAATGGCTGGATGGAAGCCCAGCTGCCCACAGATGTCATAGTACTCTCGCATCGGTTGCCCTCTTTGTACAATTTTGCCGCCCCAAGGTAAAGGCTGTAACTGGGGAAACAATTTCAGAAGAGCTTTGTAAGAAACTGAAAAATATGTATACACGTAGTTATCAGCTCTGGAATTGGACCACCCAGTATGGGAACAACACTAGCATATTGCAAAAAAACTAGTATATTGCAGTATTATTTCTATTTAGCAGAATATATTTGTTCAAACTTTTTTTAAGAAGTTTTAGATGGGATAGTTCTCTCTTATATGTGCAGTACAGCTAGACTACAACTGCCTGTTCTGTTCTATTATTTTTGATTGTATGTTTTAATGCATCTCGAATGACTATTCCTCGCCCGCTTCACAAGCGTGAACTTACCTGGTGGTTGACCGTCTCGTTTACCTGGTGGTTGGCCGTGTCGTGTCGGGAGTTCATGGGTCCGTTTGGTCCTGCGGCTGGCGTCCAGTTCTGAGATAGCGGCCCCTCGTCCGAGTGGGTGGTGGACCCGGCTGCCACGTGGCTTGTGGCGAGGGGCTGCAGGGTCTGTTGGTCGCTTCTGGCTCGAAAGAGACTGAGCTCTCCTGTCCGGACCCACAGGGCGGTGAAGACCCAGTGACCTTCCCTAGTTCCGTGCTGCGTCGCCGAGAGGGACGCAGCCCCTGCTATACTTCCTTTTACCCCTTAATAAGGTCTGGTCGATTTAGATTACTTCCCCAGGGCTTCCCATTGGCAGGTCATCCTGCAGTAGCGCTGTGAAGCGCCCGCACACATAATTACGCCAGTCAACGATAGTCCGCAGTTGGAATGTCTCCGCGGATGAGGTGCTGTTCTCCTTTGACAGATGTTGTTGCTCATTGCATACAGTATCCAGAGTACTGTGGTCTTGGGGACGTTGGTGTTTGGTTTGTCCAACACATTCAGCGTGGCAAACCAGCAGCCATGGTTGGCTGCTGGACCAACGGGCCTCATCCCATGCAGCTGTGAGAGTTGTTTCCTACACTTTGCACAGCGGAACTGCGCCTTGGGACCGTTTGCCAAGTTTCTTGTGTGGGTTGTGACTCGGCCTCACAATCCGGAATGGCTGGATTGAAGCCCAGCTGCCCACAGATGTCATTGTACTCTGGCATCGGTTGCCCTCTTACGGGTGCAATTCTGCCGCCCCAAGGAAAAGGCCGTAACTTGGTAAACAATTTCAGAAGAACTTTGTAAGAAACTGAAAAATATGTATACATGTAGTTATCAGCTCTGGGATTTGGTCACCCAGTATGGGAACAACACCAGTATATTGCAAAAAAACTAGTACCTTGCAGAATAATTTCTCTTTCGCAGAATATTTATTTTTTACTTTTTTAAGAAGTCGTCGATGGTTAGTTCTCTCCTATTGTTATATGTACAGTATAGCTAGACTACAACTGCTTGTTCTGTATCATTGTTTTTATTATATTAGTTTAATGCACTTCTAGTGTCTATTTCTGTCCCGCTTCACGAGCGTAAACTTACCTGGTGGTTGACCGTCTCATTTACCTGGTGGTTGACCGTCTCGTGTCGGTAGTTCATGGGTCCGTTTGGTCCTGCGGCTGGCGCCGAGTTCTGAGATAGCGGCCCTTCGTCCGATTGGGCGGTGGACCCGGCTGCGACGCGGCTTGTGGTGAGGGGCGGCAGGGTCTGTTGGTCCCTTCTGGCTCGAAAGAGACTGAGCTCTCCTGTCCGGGCCCACAGGGCGGCGAGGAGCCAGTGACCTTCCCAGTTCCGTGCTGCGTCGCTGAGAAGGACGGAGCCCCTGCTATATTTCGTTTTACCCCTTAATAAGGTCTGGTCGATTTGGATTACTTCCCCAGGGCTTCCCATCGGCAGGTCATCCTGCAACATCGCTGAGAAGAGGCCGCGCACTAATTACGCCAGTCAACGATAGTCCGCAGTTGGAATGTCTCCGCGGATGAGGTGCTGTTCTCCTTTGACAGAGATGTTGCTCACTGCATACAGTATCCAGAGTACTGTGGTCTTGGGGACGTTGGTGTTTGGTTTGTCCAACACATCCAGTGTGGCAAACCAGCAGCCATGGTTGGCTACTGGACCAACGGGCTTCATCCCATGCAGCTGTGAGAGTTGTTTCCGACACTTCACACAGCGGAGCTGCGGCTTGGGACCGTTTGCGAAGTTTCTTGTGTGGGTCGTGACTCGGCCTCACAATCCGGAATGGCTGGATTGAAGCCCAGCTGCTCACAGATGCCGCAGTACTCTCGCATGGGGTGCCGTCTTCCACCCCAAGGAAAAGGCTGTAACGTGGAGAATATTTCCAGAACTATGTAAGACATGAAAAATGTATTTACTCGTAGTTATCAGCTCTGAGATTGGACCACGCAGTGTTGGAACAACATTAGCATATTGCATAATCATTTCTCTTTTGAATGACACATTTTTTTACTAAATGTGTTCAGGTTTGTAATTGTAAATGCTGCCTTATTTTTCCCTGGGAGTGTTTTTAATGAACGGTTGGTAGATCGGCATGGAAGAAAAGAATAATTCTGCGCTCTCGTATTTGAGTCATACACATATTTATGCAATTAAAACTGCAAGTGGTGCGAGAGAACCACCAAACAAAATGAAAGCAGAGAACCACTAAACGAATAGAAAACAGAACCACCAAACGAATAGAAAACAGAGAACCACCAAACAAATGGAAAACAGAAAACCACCAAACAAAAAGAAGTTGTGGATGGGGCAGTGCTTTCTTATCGTTATATGTACAGTACAGCTAAACTCAAATTGCTTGTTTTGTTTTTTTTTTTTTGATATATTTGTTTAATTGGAACTGTAAAGGCTCTCCGGCTTCACGGGCGTAAACTTACCTGGTGTTTGACCGTCTCGTTTACCTGGTGGTTGGGGGGCGCGGTAGTGGAGTGGTCAGCGTAGCTGGCTTCCACGCAGCCGACCCGGGTTCAAGGCCCGGCGGCTTCCCTGAACAAGGAGCAAGCTGGCTCCCGAGAAACCCTTCCAACAGGGAAAGAGTTGGCGACGCCATATGACCCTGGCAGTTGGTGCGTCGATAAGCCCCAAAAATTATTACCTGGTGGTTGACCGTCTCGTGTCAGTAGTTCGTGGGTCCCTTTGGTCCTGTGGCTGGCGTCGAGCTCTGAGATAGCGCCCCCTCGTCGGAGTGGGTGGTGGACCCGGCTGCGACGTGGTTTGTGGTGAGGGGCGGGAGGGTCTGTTGGTCCCTTCTGGCTCGAAAGAGACTGAGCTCTCCTGTCCGGACCCACAGGGCGGCGAAGACCCAGTGACCTTCCCGGTTCCGTGCTTGTCGCCGAGAGGGACGCAGCCCCTGCTATGCTTTCTTTTGCCCGTTAATATGCTCTGGTCGATTTGGATTATTTCCCCAGGGCTTCCCATTGGCAAGTCATCCTGCAACATCGCTGTGAAGACCCCGCGCACTAATTACGCCAGTCAACCATAGTCTGCAGTTGGAACGTCTTCACGGACAAGATGCAGTGCTCCTTTGACAGAGATGTTGCTCATGGCATACAGTATCCATAGTACTGCGGTCTTGGGGACCTTTGTATTGGGCTTTCCCGCCACATTCAGCGTGGCAAACCAGCAGCCATGGTTCGGTGCTGGACCAACGGGCCTCATCCCATGCAGCTGTGAGAGTTGTTTCCTACACTTCACACAGCGGAGCTGCGACTTGGGACCGTTTGCGAAGTTTCTGGTGTGGGTTGTAACGCGGCCTCACAATCCGGAATGGCTGGTTTGAAGCCCAGCTGCCCACAGATGTCATTGTACTCTGGCATCGGTTGCCCTCTTACGGGTGCAATTCTGCCGCCCCAAGGAAAAGGCCGTAACTTGGTAAACAATTTCACAAGAACTTTGTAAGAAACTGAAAAATATGTATACATGTAGTTATCAGCTCTGGGATTTGGTCACCCAGTATGGGAACAACACAGTAAATTGCAAAAAAAAACTAGTATCTTGCAGAATCATTTCTCTTTCGCAGAATATTTATTTTTTACTTTTTTAAGAAGTCGTCGATGGTTAGTTCTCTCCTATTGTTATATGTACAGTATAGCTAGACTACAACTGCTTGTTCTGTATCATTGTTTTTAATTATATTAGTTTAATGCACTTCTAGTGTCTATTTCTGTCCCGCTTCACGAGCGTAAACTTACCTGGTGGTTGACCGTCTCATTTACCTGGTGGTTTACCGTCTCGTGTCGGTAGTTCATGGGTCCGTTTGGTCCTGCGGCTGGCACCGAGTTCTGAGATAGCGGCCCTTCGTCCGATTGGGCGGTGGACCCGGCTGCGACGCGGATTGTGGTGAGGGGCGGCAGGGTCTGTTGGTCCCTTCTGGCTCGAAAGAGACTGAGCTCTCCTGTCCGGACCCACAGGGTGGCGAAGACCCAGTGACCTTCCCAGTTCCGTGCTGCGTCGCTGAGAAGGACGGAGCCCCTGCTATACTTCGTTTTACCCCTTAATAAGGTCTGGTCGATTTGGATTACTTCCCCAGGGCTTCCCATCGGCAGGTCATCCTGCAACATCGCTGAGAAGAGGCCGCGCACTAATTACGCCAGTCAACGATAGTCTGCAGTTGGAATGTCTCCGCGGATGAGGTGCTGTTCTCCTTTGACAGAGATGTTGTTACTCATCGCATGCAGTATCCAGAGTACTGTGGTCTTGGGGACGTTGGTGTTTGGTTTGTCCAACACATCCAGTGTGGCAAACCAGCAGCCATGGTTGACTGCTGGAACAACGGGCTTCATCCCATGCAGCTGTGAGAGTTGTTTCCTACACTTTGCACAGCGGAACTGCGCCTTGGGACCGTTTGCCAAGTTTCTTGTGTGGGTTGTGCTTGGGCCTCACAATCCGGAATGGCTGGATTGAAGCCCAGCTGCCCACAGATGTCATTGTACTCTAGCATCGGTTGCCCTCTTACGGGTGCAATTCTGCCGCCCCAAGGAAAAGACCGTAACTTGGTAAACAATTTCAGAAGAACTTTTAAGAAACTGAAAAATATGTATACATGTAGTTATCATCTCTGGGATTTGGTCACCCAGTATGGGAACAACACCAGTATATTGCAAAAAAACTAGTATCTTGCAGAATGATCTCTCTTTCGCAGAATATTTATTTTTTACTTTTTTAAGCAGTCGTCGATGGTTAGTTCTCTTCTATTGTTATATGTACAGTATAGCTAGACTACAACTGCTTGTTCTGTATCATTGTTTTTATTATATTAGTTTAATGCACTTCTAGTGTCTATTTCTGTCCCGTTTCACGAGCGTAAACCTACCTGGTGGTTGACCGTCTCATTTACCTGGTGGTTGACCGTATCGTGTCGGTAGTTCATGGGTCCGTTTGGTCCTGCGGCTGACGCCGGGTTCTGAGATAGCGGCCCTTCCTCCGATTGGGCGGTGGACCCGGCTGCGACGCGGCTTGTGGTGAGGGGCGGCAGGGTCTGTTGGTCCCTTCTGGCTCGAAAGAGACTGAGCTCTCCTGTCCGGGCCCACAGGGCGGCGAAGAGCCAGTGACCTTCCCAGTTCCGTGCTTGTCGCCGAGAGGGACGCAGCCCCTGCTATGCTTTCTTTTGCCCGTTAATAAGCTCTGGTCGATTTGGATTATTTCCCCAGGGCTTCCCATTGGCAAGTCATCCTGCTACATCGCTGTGAAGACCCCGCGCACTAATTACGCCAGTCAACCATAGTCCGCAGTTGGAACGTCTTCACGGACAAGATGCAGTGCTCCTTTGACAGAGATGTTGCTCATGGCATACAGTATCCATAGTACTGCGGTCTTGGGGACCTTTGTATTGGGCTTTCCGGCCACATCCAGTGTGGAAAACCAGCAGCCATGGTTGGCTGCTGGACCAACGGGCCTCATCCCATGCAGCTGTGAGAGTTGTTTCCTACACTTCACACAGCGGAACTGCAGCTTGGGGCCGTTCGCGAAGTTTCTTGTGTGGGTTGTGACTCGGCCTCACAATCCGGAATGACTGGATGGAAGCCCAGCTGCCCACAGATGGTATAGTACTCTGGCATCGGTTGCCCTCTTATGGCTGCAATTCTGCCGCCCCAAGGAAAGGCCGTAACTTGGGAAACAATTTAGAAGAACTTGGTAAGAATCTGAAAAATATGTATACATGTAGTTATGAGCTCCTGGATTGGACCACCCAGTATGGGAACAACACCAGTATATTGCAGAATCATTTCTCTTTGGCAAAATATATTTTTACTTTTTCCTTAAGAAGTCGTAGATGGGGTAGTTGTCTTACAACTGCCTGTTCTGTTCTATTATTTTTGATTGTATGTTTTAATGCATCTGGAATGACTGTTGCTCTCCCACTTCGCGAGCGTAAACTTACTGGTGGTTGACCGTCTCGTGTCGGTAGTTCATGGGCCCCTTTGGTTTCTACGGCTTCCGCCGAGTTCTGAGATAGCGGCCAGTCGTCCGAGTGGGTGGTAGACCCGGCTGCGACGTGGCTTGTGGTGAGGGGCGGCAGGGTGTGTTGGTCCCTTCTGGTTCGAAAGAGACTGAGCTCTCCTGTCCGGACCCACAGGGCGGCGAAGACCCAGTGACCTTCCCTGTTCCGTGCTGCGTCGCTGAGAAGGACGGAGCCACTGCCATACTTCGTTTTACCCATTAATATGCTCTGGTCGATTTGGATTATTTCCCCAGGGCTTCCCATCGGCAGGTCATCCTGCAACATCGCTGTGAAGAGGCCGCGCACTAATTACGCCAGTCAACGATAGTCCGCAGTTGGAATGTCTCCGCGGACGAGATGCTGTTCTCCTTTGACAGAGATGTTGCTCATTGCATACAGTATCCAGAGTACTGCGGTCTTGGAGACGTTGGTGTTTGGTTTGTCCGCCACATTCAGCGTGGCAAACCAGCAGCCATGGTTGGCTGCTGGACCAATGGGCCTCATCCCATGCAGCTGTGAGAGTTGTTTCCTACACTTCACACAGCAGAAATGCAGCTTGGAACCGTTTGCGAAGTTTCTGGTGTGGGTCGTAACTCGGCCCCACAATCTGGAATGGCTGGTTTGAAGCCCAGCTGCCCACAGATGTCATAGTACTCTGGCATCGGTTGCCCTCTTACGGGTGCAATACTGCCGCCCCAAGGAAAAGGCCATTACTTGGGAAACAATTTCAGAAGAGCTTTGTAAGAAACTGAAAACTAAGTATACATGTAGTATCACCTCTGGGATTTGGTCACCCAGTATGGGAACAACACCAGTATATTGCAAAAAAACAACACTAGTATATTGCAGAATCATTTCTCTTTCGCAGAATATATATTTTTACTTTTTTAAGCAGACGTCGATGGTTAGTTCTCTCCTTTTGTTATATGTACAGTATAGCTAGACTACAACTGCTTGTTCTGTAGCATTATTTTTATTATATTAGTTTAATGCAACTCTAGTGTCTATTTCTCTCCCGCTTCACGAGCGTAAACTTACCTGGTGGTTGACCGTCTCGTTTACCTGGTGGTTGGCCGTGTCGTGTCGGTAGTTCATGGGCCCGTGTGGTCCTGCGGCTGGCGTCGAGTTCTGAGATCGCGCCCTCTCCTCCGAGTGGGTGGTGGACCCAGCTGCGACGTGGCTTGTGGTGAGGGGTGGCAGGGTCTGTTGGTCGCTTCTGGCTCGAAAGAGACTGAACTCTCCTGTCCGGACCCACAGGGCGGCGAAGACCCAGTGACCTTCCCTGTTCCGTGCTGCATCGCCGAGGGGAACGCAGCCTCTGCTATGCTTTCTTTTGCCCGTTAATAAGCTCTAGTCGATTTGGATTATTTCCCCAAGGTTTCCTATTGGCAGGTCATCCTGCAGTAGCGCTGTGAAGAGGCCACGCACTAATTACGCCAGTCAACGATAGTCGACTCCGCAGTTGGAACGTCTTCACGGACAATATGCCGTGCTCCTTTGACAGAGATGTTGCTCATGGCATACAGTATCCATAGTACTGCGGTCTTGGGGACCTTTGTATTGGGCTTTCCCGCCACATTCAGCCTGGCAAACCAGCAGCCATGGTTGGCTGCTGGGCCAACGGGCCTCATCCCATGCAGCTGTGAGAGTTGTTTCCTATACTTTACACAGCGGAGCTGCGACTTGGGACCGTCTGCGAAGTTTCTGGTGTGGGTCGTAACTCGGCCTCACAATCTGGAATGGCTGGTTTGAAGCCCAGCTGCCCACAGATTTCATAGTACTCTGGCATGGGTTGCCCTCTTACGGGTGCAATTCTGCCGCCCCAAGGAAAAGGCCGTAACTGGGGAAACGATTTCAGAAGAGCTTTGTAAGAAACTGAAAACTATTTATACATGTAGTTATCAGCTCCGGGATTGGACCACCCAGTATGGGAACAACACCAGTATATTGCAAAAAACTAGTATCTTGCAGAATCATTTCTCTTTCGCAGAATTTATATTTTTACTTTTTGTTAAGAAGTCATAGATGGGAAGTTTTATTATTGTTATATGTACGGTACAGCTAGACTACAACTGCTTGTTCTGTATCATTATTCTTATAATATTAGTTTAAAGCAACTCTAGTGTCTATTTCTGTCCCGCTTCTCGAGCGTAAACTTACCCCGTCTCGTGTCGGTAGTTCATGGCCCCTTTGGTTTCTACGGCTTCCGCCGAGTTCTGAGATAGCGGCCACTCGTCGAAGTGGATGGTGGACCCGGCTGCGACGTGGCTTGTGGTGAGGGGCGGCAGGGTCTGTTGGTCGCTTCTGGCTCGAGAGAGACTGAACTCTCCTGTCCGGACCCACAGGCCGGCGAAGACCCAGTGACCTTCCCTGTTCCGTGCTGCATCGCCGAGAGGGACGCAGCCCCTGCTATGCTTCCTTTTACCGCTTAATATGCTCTGGTCGATTAGGATTATTTCCCCAGGGCTTCCCATCGGCAGGTCATCCTGCAACATCGCTGAGAAGAGGCCGCGCACTAATTACGCCAGTCAACGATAGTCCGCAGTTGGAATGTCTCCGCGGACGAGGTGCAGTGCTCCTTTGACAGAGATGTTGCTCATGGCATACAGTATCCAGAGTACTGTGGTCTTGGGGACGTTGGTGTTTGGTTTGTCCAACACATCTAGTGTGGAAAACCAGCAGCCATGGTTGACTGCTGGACCAACGGGCCTCATCCCATGCAGCTGTGAGAACTGTTTCCGACACTTCACACAGCGGAACTGCGGCTTGGGGCCGTTTGCGAAGTTTCTTGTGTGGGTCGTGACTCGGCCTCACAATCCGGAATGGCTGGATTGAAGCCCAGCTGCTCACAGATGCCGCAGTACTCTCGCATGGGGTGCCGTCTTTCACCCCAAGGGAAAGGCTGTAACGTGGGGAATAATTCCAGAACTATGTAAGACATGAAAAATGTATTTACTCGTAGTTATCAGCTCTGAGATTGGACCACCCAGTAGCGGAACAACATTAGCATATTGCATAATCATTTCTCTTTTGAATGACACTTTTTTTTACTAAATGTGTTCAGGTTTGTAATTGTAAATGCTGCCTTATTTTTCCCTGGCAGTGTTTTTAATGAACGGTTGGTAGATTGGCATGGAAGGACAGAATAATTCTGCGCTCTCGTATTTGAGTCATACACATATTTATGCAATTAAAACTGCAAGTGGTGCGAGAGAACCACCAAACAAAATGAAAGCAGAGAACCACCAAACGAATACAAAACAGAGAACCACCAAACGAATAGAAAACAGAGAACCACCAAACAAATGGAAAACAGAAAACCACCAAACAAAAAGAAGTTGTGGATGGGGCAGTGCTTTCTTATCGTTATATGTACAGTACAGCTAAACTCAAATTGCTTGTTTTGTTTTATTTTTTTTGATATATTTGTTTAATGGATTTGTAAAGACTCTCCGGCTTCACGGGCGTAATCTTACCTGGTGTTTGACCGTCTCGTTTACCTGGTGGTTGACCGTCTCGTGTCGGTAGTTCATGGGCCCCTTTGGTTTCTACGGCTTCCGCCGAGTTCTGAGATAGCGAGATTGGTCCTGTGGCTGGCGTCGAGCTCTGAGATAGCGCCCCCTCGTCGGAGTGGGTGGTGGACCCGGCTGCGACGTGGCTTGTGGTGAGGGCCGGCAGGGTCTGTTGGTCGCTTCTGGCTCGAAAGAGACTGAGCTCTCCTGTCCGGACCCACAGGGCGGCGAAGACCCAGTGACCTTCCCAGTACCGTGCTGCGTCGCCGAGAGGGGACGCAGCCCCTGCTGTTTCTTTTGCCCCTTAACAAGATCTGGTCGATTTGGATTATTTCCCCAGGGCTGTGACAAAGATTTTTGTCAGCCTTTAATTAATTCATAAATTTTAGTATCAATTATTCGACAGGATTGTCTCATCTGAATTCATTACCCACCAACATGCTCTCGTCAGACTGTGTGCTCAGTCCTGTTCCCATGCACGAGCGTGTGAACGCCGGCGTACCATTCTGTGAACGCCCGGGTTATCTAAGACGGCTTTTAGTGGTATCAAGCGGCTCGCTCTGATGTCTAATGGACACCTGCGCTGTACTGTACGGCATTGCCTTTGATGTCTCAGAGTCCATCTGAGTTCCCAGCGACAGTGATAGGCGGCCCCTTTGTCATATGCCGCATGCATTAGTAGCGTCCGTCGGCTGTGACTGAACCTCCGTGTGAAGCCAGGCTTGTTTCATTAATGTTATCGAGATGTATCCTTAGTGTAAGTGCTGCCGTCTTTGATATTAGCCGCCGCCGACGTATATAAACCCCCGTGTTTTGTCAATAGCAGGTCAGTATCAAGCCAGTGCCAGTGTTGGCACGAGCCTCAGTGCAACGCTCAGTAGACGCTGTTGTGACAGCGAGTAGATAAATGTAACATTGTGAAGAAACTGTCTTGGTAGAGTGTTTGGTCTAAAAGCTAAGTCATAAAATATATATATTAAAATCCGAAGAAGCTGCCTGTCTATCGCAAACACAACAAACTAGAGGTCCTCCATTTCGCCACGTACTCACAGCCAAGCCCAAGAACAAGTCTTGGCTACATATTAGCCTGGTGCCGTGACCTTCGGATTGAATTACATCGGATCAAGTTACACTCCGAATTTTGCAAGTTTGGATGTTCGTGACCAACTTCAAGTTTCTCTAAGCCACGAGACTTAGAAAGATTTTTGACTTAGCAAGCTTCCATCGACCATTCACAACTCTACCAAAACGTCACTTTGAGTCTAAACCATTAGAGACTCAGTTTGTCAACAGAGACCCAACTACCATCTAATTCGCAAGATTCGCCTCTACAAACACCATTGGCAAGAAAAATTTCGTGTCTAAGTTCAAAAACGGCTGTAAAAGCCATAAAACTTTTTCTCAGTAGCCGTCCATACGACGCCGCCGCCGCTGTTACGCAACCAACCCGTGCTGCAGCCGGCCACCGACGAGACCTGACGTCGCACAGCGCTGCCCGCTCCTACGTCACCGGTTGCATCACTCAGCCGTAGCTGGACCGCCTGCCCAACACTGGTGATTCATCAGCCGCTACACTAGTCGCCGCGCGCCTAGCACGCTCCACTGCCAGAGACGTACACAGGAAAAGAAGTGTGTCAACATCCAACTTTAGTATATACAACCCATATATTTTTGGAATCCGCATGGTCTCAGGAATACTTCTATCTGGTTTTTAGAACTCTACGCGGGTTTTGAAAAATCTTCATCCAGCTTTAGTCTACCACAACTCATCTAGAACTTCAAGTTTTCTTCAAGTTTCATCAACATCTCTACTAGTACGCTAATTCTTCGAGTTATTAGCCGACTTCTTCACTTCAAAAATAGTCTACCACCACTTCAGAAAACAGTTTTTCAACGCTTCCAAAAGTTTTTCAACGCTTCCAAAAGTTTTTCAACGCTTCCAACAGTTTTTCAACGCTTCCAAAAGTTTTTCAACGCTGCCAATAATTTGTCAACGCCACTAGAAATTGTTCGACACATCTCTTCACCGCCATCTGTGCTTCATACAGCAGCCATCACTTCACCATCTGGACTTCATACAGCGGTCATCGCTTCAAAGCTCACAAGTAAGGTGATTCCTTAACCTTTCCTTAAAAAACTGTTGAATTTTCACTGGCTTATTGCATTTATTTGAAAATATGGCTACTGCAGTTGAACATACTTTGATTGATACTATGCGAGACATCTCGATGGAGATCCGAGTTCAAGGTCTTACGCAACATGTAAGATCATTTTCTGGAGAAAGCTCCAACAAATTTCATGAATGGGCTAGGGATATGGATTCAATCGCCTGTACCGCCGATGACAAGCGGATGATAATTTTGGCAACCCGAACATTAAGTGGACCCGCAGGGAAATTCGCCTGCAGATTACTAACTGAAAATCCAAATCTCAAATGGCTGGAACTAAGAAAAGAGTTGAGGGACAGATATAGCGATCTGAAGGATCCATACTGCGCGCGCGAAAAGCTACAAAAGGTTAGGCAAAAGAAAGGCGAACTCATGCAAAATTTTGCTGAACGTCTCCAGGACGTTGCTAGTGAAGTTTTCAACAACCCAAACAGTGCCGATTCCCAAAGAACTTTGGTAGAAATCTTTCAGAAGGGTGTAAATGATGACCGACTTGCACGAGCATTGATCCGGAAGAAATTTGCAACACTTCAGGAGGCTGTCAAATTTGCAAGTGACGAGCAGCAAACGGATCGAACCTTTGAGCTCTGTAGAGGTAAATCAGATGTAGAGGAACCGATGGAAATAGACGTAGTTCGAAATGATGCTCAAACGGATAGGATCGATAAGTTAGAAAAGTGTCTTTCGGATGTTGGCTCAAAAATAGACAAGTTAGCTAAAACGGTAGGCAAACATCAAAGAGCTGGACCTCCCAGTTCACCCCAAAATCACAGTCAACCCCCACCTCGACGTCCATACCAGGGACCACCTCAAAATCAACGCCATTTTCAGGCGCCTCCACAAAACAATCGCCAGTTTCAACGGCAATCCCAACCAAATCATTGGCAAAAGCAGCTTCAGAATCAGCATCAAAGGACTCACTTTCAGAGTCAACAGACTGCCCCACCCGGTGCAGGACCAAATGAGCCGCCCAGAAGGTATCAATGGACCCATGATGGTCGCCCAATTTGTGCCTTTTGTGAGAAGATTGGACATACCCAACGTGTATGTAGAGCAAAACAAGCCGCATTCTCTGGCCCTCAACAGCCGGAAAACTGAACAGTCCATCTGTTGTCGGGACCGGACAGACGGAAAACCTAGAAACCCCAGGTCCCAGGGACAATATCGCCAGAATTTTTATTAAACGTGACACCCCCATGTGTTGGATTTACCTCGGAAACCGTAAAGCGTACACTCTTGTAGACACAGGTGCTGATATTTCGATCGTGTCGCAGGAATTTTTTGATAAAATCTCGTCCAAGCACGTTTCGGACTTCTCCAAAAATTGTGCCCCTCTTGAATCTGTTACAGGACACAAGCTCAAAAACTTTGGCACAGCGACACTACCAGTTGAAGTTTCAAAATTTTGTAGGAAGTTCAAATTCCAAATTGTGAAAGGTCTAAAGCATGCTTGCATCTTAGGTAATGATTTCCTTAGTGAATTTGGTGTCAAGTTAGATTTCGGCAAGAAGACGATGAACATTCATAACAGCGTGATCCCTTTGAGGCCCCAACATCTAAACTGCCAATCAGTCACCTCATTGGTAAGATTACCGGAAAAGACAACAATTCCAGCACAATCGTACGTGGAAGTTCCAGCGTACGTAAATCGCGTCCAACTAATTGATCAGGACTGCGTGATCCAACCATTGAGTAATACGCCATACTTCTGTGACGAACCTGGACTCATACTACTCAACTCAGTGAGTAAACCCAATGAGAAAGGTCACCTGCCAGCTGTGATTGTGAATACCACAACACGTGATCACACGCTGCCTTCCAGACAAGTCATAGGACTTGCAGAGGTGCTAGATGCATCCGAAATCAACGCTGTTGAGCAGAGTGAACCGAGTCAGCCAAATAAACCAAATGAGCAGGTTAACGTAACTTCAAAAGTAGAATTGGACCCCGCCATGAAGATTCAAAAAGCTGACCTCACTCACGTCCCGGAACATCAGAAAAATCAAATTGAACAACTCATTGAACGCAATTCAGACCTTTTTGCCAAAAGCGAGACTGATTTAGGCCGTACCGATCTGGTTACCATGAAAATTGACACTGGAAACAATGCTCCGATAAAACAGCGACCTTATCGTCTGCCGTTTAGCCAAAGGCAAATGGTAGAAGACCACATTGATGAACTTCTAAAAGCAGGAGTCATTCAACCAAGCCAGAGCCCCTGGGCCAGTCCAATAGTCATCGTAGACAAAAAGGACGGTGGAAAGCGTTACTGCGTGGATTATCGGAAACTTAACCAGGTTACCGTTAAAAATAGTTACCCACTGCCACGTATT
Source organism: Lepas anatifera (assembly GCA_034440635.1). Lineage (NCBI taxonomy): Eukaryota > Metazoa > Arthropoda > Thecostraca > Lepadidae > Lepas > Lepas anatifera. The sequence continues at coordinate 129,477 of JAOTON010001071.1, read as the reverse complement.
GATGATATCTTAGCATCGCTTGAAGGATCACAGTACTTCACCTCTCTAGACCTGAAAAGTGGTTATTGGCAAATTGCCATGGCCGATCAAGACTCAATTGACAAAACTGCTTTTACATGTTTTTTGGGACTATATTCTTGGAATGTTCTACCTTTTGGATTGACAAATGCTCCTGCGCTATTTTCGGAACTCATGAACAAAGTTTTGCAAGGCATACAACACAAATATGCAATCGCGTATATCGATGACGTCATCATATTCTCCAAAACGTTCGAAGAACATCTAGAACACATCGAGGACGTGTTCAACAGGCTGCGTAAGGCAGGCCTGAAGCTCAAAATGTCAAAATGCGATTTCCTCAAACAGGAAGTAAAATACCTTGGACATGTAGTCTCAGCAAGTGGCATTCAGCCGGACAAGTCTAAAGTAGAAGTCATCAGAGACCTCAAAGCACCTACAACAGTCAAAGGTGTACGGTCATTCATTGGAATGTGTTCATACTACCGCAGGTTTATCCAAAATTTTGCGAAAATTGCGAAACCCCTGACGGAATTGACAAAGAAAAATGCACGTTTCCACTGGACCGACGAATGTCAGGAATCGTTTAACACTTTGAGATTAGCTTTGACTGATGCCCCCATTTTGGCCTACCCAGATACTGGAAAACCGTACAAATTGTACACCGACGCGTCAAACCATTCGATTGGAGCTGCCCTTGTTCAAGAAACTGACCAGGGTGAACGTGTGATACAATACGTATCTCATCAGCTCAACAAATCCCAACTCAATTGGCCTGTCATAGAAAAGGAAGGATACGCTATCGTGTATGCCGTACAAAAGCTCCGTCCATACCTTCTTGGTTCAAAATTTACAATCATGACAGACCACAAACCGTTGAAACATTTGTTCACTGCAGAGATGAGAAATCCACGAATTCAACGTTGGGCAATTATTATCGACGAATACGGATGCGACATCCAATATGTCACAGGTAGACAGAATACTGTGGCCGATAGCCTCTCCAGATTGGAACCTCAGAGAGATGAACCCATGGATATAAACATCATAGACTCCGATCATGCACCCCGTGTTGAGTTGGATTCCACGGTAGAACCGTGCCCCTCTGATGAAAATGCAGACCCAAAGGAGAAATTCCAGGAATTTCTTGCGAAACATCCAGATCTAGAAACCCTCCAGAGCGAGGATGAAGAGATTCAGAAGATTATCAAAATCTTGAAAGACCCAGCCGATCCAAATCACAATGATGTTGCTAAACATTATGTAGTGCTAGATAGTATACTGTATCGTATTACAGATACTTCGAAATGTACCCCTCATCCCGGCCTTCAACTGTGTATCCCAAAATTTCTGCAAAAACCGTTAGTTGAAGAAATTCATTCAGGTTATTTTGGTGGTCATTTAGGAATTGACAAAACGTACGATAAACTTCGATCTCGTTATTATTGGTCAGGCATGTATCGTGACGTGGTGAATCATCTAAAAATTTGTGTAGCGTGTAACATGCGGAAACTCAGAAAACAACGACCGCCTCTTCAGGACATGCAAATCCCGAAATATCCATTCGAAATGATAGCGATCGATACTTGTGGTCCGTTCCCTCAGAGTTACAATGGAAATCGGTTTATTATTAACATAGTTGATCTATTTTCTGGTTGGCCCGAGTCGTTCGCCACTGATTCCAAAAGCGCAGAAACAGTCGCTCAAATACTTATCGAACACATCATCCCTCGACACGCATGCCCCCGTGTCATTGTTTCCGACAATGGAACAGAATTTTGTAACGTAGTAATTGACCAAATTTCGGCATTCTTTAATATCAAACACATTAGGACATCTGTTTATCATCCCCAGTCAAACGGACGTTGTGAAAGGTACCATCGTGTTCAAAATGATATGTTGGCAAAGTTAGTGAGTAAAAACCAGCGCGACTGGGATACAAAGCTTCCTTCAATTCTTTCGGCCTATCGTACTGCCAAAAACGAAACTACAAAACACAGCCCTTTCTATGTTTTGCATGGACGTGACCCTGTGTTGCCAATGGACACACTATTGTCACCCAAGTATAGGTACCAAGGCGAAGATTATGTCCCCACCATGCTAGAAAATCTTAGTCGTGCATACCATGAAGTTCGGCATAATTTATCCCTCGGACACGAAAAGAATAAATTGTACTATGATCGAAAAGCACAACCTGTAAAATTCAAAGTTGGTGATATGGTGTACTTTCGTGATCCCTCCACAGTCCCTGGCTCTACAACAAAATTAACATCTCATTGGAAGCCATACTATCGTGTAGTAAAAGCGCTCAGTGATGTTACTTTCGTTGTCAAACACCAACTAGAAGGTGGAACAAAAACGGTAAACGCCCAAAATCTCAGACGTGCTGACCCCAACACACCGTGGTGTAACATTTCGAACGAACCAACCCATATTAATCAGAAGCACGAAGAAAAATCGAAGTCTCAGATCCCAATCAGAATTCAGCCCCCACGTAGTTCAAAATTATCTTATGATGATGAAATGGATGTAACGCCTTTGCCAGTCAGATTCTCGGAACCCGCGCCATCTGATACTCAATTCAATACTAGTTCTGGCAATTCAAAATCCGATGTACCCTCTGAAGATGAGGATGATATTCCGCTGTCAAGGTTGGCGAAACGGATGCATAACCCTGCCTCAGACGAGGAGGATGACATTCCTTTGGCGAAATTAGCCAAACAGATTCAAGAAGAGAGAGAAAGGAAGTCAAAACGTAGCTTAGAATCTCCAATACCGGAGGAAAAAGAGTTTGCGAACCATTGGATTCGGATCTCAATCCAGATGCAACCGCATACGTGCCGGTCAAGCGCGACCGCGACATAGAATCAGAAGATTCTGAAGATGATTGTCCCCCAAATAAAGTCATCGCTGCAGATGACTCGTCTGACTCAGAAATATCAGACCTTGAGAGTACAAATGTAGATACTTTAGATATAGATGCTGTACAGTGTAGAAATGTCGCTAAGAATAGTGTCAATACATGCAGCAAATGTAATGTATCTGAGGAAACGTCAAGTTCCTCTCTGAATACTGAACAGAAGATGGAACTGTTCAAAATGTTTAGCATGAACATGGCAAATATCAGCCAAAAGATGGAAAATATGGCTGCCATGTTGTTGAAGTAGTATGTGATAACGTAATTAGTCGGATTCTTCACCTGAGAGTGAAATGAGTACTTTGAGATAACCGGATCATCAGATACTGGATGAAATGGATTCATTAACTTGGATAATGGTGATTTGACAAGATGTCAAATACGACCAGATGATGCCACAAATGGTTAGAAGGCCATGCTTAGGTTCTGTTTTAGCGTAAGTTACAATAAGTTTCAAGTGTTTAAATGTGTGTTCTCTGTATGTTGCGGATGAGAATTATGTTTTGGATCGTGTGTTTAGTATTGTTAACCCTGTATGCATGTTTTGAGACTATGTATTTGGTATTGCTCACTTGAAATGAGCATGTAATCAGCTTATTTGTATTCATAAGTTGATGGGAAATGAACCAGAGGAAACGAAAATTTTGGATGAGTATCCGAAATTTCATTTGAAAGGACCTCGCGCTGTGATGTGACAAAGATTTTTGTCAGCCTTTAATTAATTCATAAATTTTAGTATCAATTATTCGACAGGATTGTCTCATCTGAATTCATTACCCACCAACATGCTCTCGTCAGACTGTGTGCTCAGTCCTGTTCCCATGCACGAGCGTGTGAACGCCGGCGTACCATTCTGTGAACGCCCGGGTTATCTAAGACGGCTTTTAGTGGTATCAAGCGGCTCGCTCTGATGTCTAATGGACACCTGCGCTGTACTGTACGGCATTGCCTTTGATGTCTCAGAGTCCATCTGAGTTCCCAGCGACAGTGATAGGCGGCCCCTTTGTCATATGCCGCATGCATTAGTAGCGTCCGTCGGCTGTGACTGAACCTCCGTGTGAAGCCAGGCTTGTTTCATTAATGTTATCGAGATGTATCCTTAGTGTAAGTGCTGCCGTCTTTGATATTAGCCGCCGCCGACGTATATAAACCCCCGTGTTTTGTCAATAGCAGGTCAGTATCAAGCCAGTGCCAGTGTTGGCACGAGCCTCAGTGCAACGCTCAGTAGACGCTGTTGTGACAGCGAGTAGATAAATGTAACATTGTGAAGAAACTGTCTTGGTAGAGTGTTTGGTCTAAAAGCTAAGTCATAAAATATATATATTAAAATCCGAAGAAGCTGCCTGTCTATCGCAAACACAACAAACTAGAGGTCCTCCATTTCGCCACGTACTCACAGCCAAGCCCAAGAACAAGTCTTGGCTACAAGGGCTTCTCATTGGCAGGTCATCCTGCAGTAGCGCTGTGAAGTGCCCGGGCACTAATTACGCCAGTCAACGATCGGCGACTCCGCAGTTGGAATGTCTCCATGGACGAGATGCAGTGCTCCTTTGACAGAGTGTTGCTCATGGCATACAGTATCCATAGTACTGTGGTCTTGGGGACCTTGGTGTTGGGCTTTCCCGCCGCATCCAGCGTGGCAAACCAGCAGCCATGGTTGGCTGCTGGACCAACGGGCCTCATCCCATGCAGCTGTGAGAGTTGTTTCCTGCACTTCACACAGCGGAACTGCAGCTTGGGACCGTTTGCGAAGTTTCTTTGTGGGTCGTGACTCGGCCTCACAATCCGGAATGGCTGGAGTGAAGCCCAGCTGCCCACAGATGTCATAGCACTCTGGCATCGGTTGCCCTCTTTGTACAATTCTGCCGCCCCAAGGTAAAGGCCGTAACTGGGGAAACAATTTCAGAAGAGCTTTGTAAGAAACTGAAAAATATGTATACACGTAGTTTTTAGCTCTGGAATTGGACCACCCAGTATGGGAACAACACTAGCATATTGCAAAAAAACTAGTATATTGCAGTATTATTTCTATTTAGCAGAATATATTTGTTCAAACTTTTTTTAAGAAGTTTTAGATGGGATAGTTCTCTCTTATATGTGCAGTACAGCTAGACTACAACTGCCTGTTCTGTTCTATTATTTTTGATTGTATGTTTTAATGCATCTCGAATGACTATTCCTCGCCCGCTTCACAAGCGTGAACTTACCTGGTGGTTGACCGTCTCGTTTACCTGGTGGTTGGCCGTGTCGTCTCGGGAGTTCATGGGTCCGTTTGGTCCTGCGGCTGGCGTCCAGTTCTGAGATAGCGGCCCCTCGTCCGAGTGGGTGGTGGACCCGGCTGCCACGTGGCTTGTGGCGAGGGGCTGCAGGGTCTGTTGGTCGCTTCTGGCTCGAAAGAGACTGAGCTCTCCTGTCCGGACCCACAGGGCGGTGAAGACCCAGTGACCTTCCCTGTTCCGTGCTGCGTCTCCGAGAGGGACGCAGCCCCTGCTATACTTCCTTTTACCCCTTAATAAGGTCTGGTCGATTTAGATTACTTCCCCAGGGCTTCCCATTGGCAGGTCATCCTGCAGTAGCGCTGTGAAGCGCCCGCACACATAATTACGCCAGTCAACGATAGTCCGCAGTTGGAATGTCTCCGCGGATGAGGTGCTGTTCTCCTTTGACAGATGTTGTTGCTCATTGCATACAGTATCCAGAGTACTGTGGTCTTGGGGACGTTGATGTTTGGTTTGTCACACATCCAGTGTGGCAAACCAGCAGCCATGGTTGGCTACTGGACCAACGGGCCTCATCCCATGCAGCTGTGAGAGTTGTTTCCTACACTCTGCACAGCGGAGCTGCAGCTTTGGACAGTTCGCAAAGTTTCTTGTGTGGGTCGTGACTCGGGCTCACAATGTGGAATGGCTGGATTGAAGCCCAGCTGCTCACAGACGCCGCAGTACTCTCGCATGGGTTGCCCTCTTCCACCCCAAGGAAAAGGCTGTAACGTGGGGAATATTTCCAGAAGTATGTAAGACACTGCAAAATGTATTTACTCGTAGTTATCAGCTCTGATATTGGGCCACCCAGTATTGGAACAACAATAACATATTGCATAATCATTTCTGTTTCGAATGACACACTGTTTTACGAAATGTGTTCACGTTCGTAATTGTAAATGCTGCATTATTTTTCCATGGCAGTTTTTTTAATGAACGGTTGGTAGAGCGGCATGGAAGAAAATAAGAATTCTGTGCTGTCGTGTTTGAGTCATACGTACGTTTATGCAATTAAAACTGCACGTGGTGCAAGAGGACCACCAAACAAAAGGAAAACAGAGAACCACGAAACGAATAGAAAACAGACAACCACCAAACAAATGAAAAACGGAGAACCAACAAACAAATGGAAAACAGAGAACCACCAAACAAAAAGAAGTCTTGGATGGGGCAGTGTTCTCTTATTGTTATATGTACAGTACACCTACACTCGAACTGCTTGTTCTGTATTATTATTTTTGATTATATTTTGTAATGCAACTCTAGTGTCTATTGCTCTCCCGCTTCACGAGTGCAAACTTACCTGGTGGTTGGCCGTGTCGTGTCGGTAGTTCATGGGTCCCTTTGGTCCTGTGGCTGGCGTCGAGCTCTGAGATAGTGCCCCCTCGTCGGAGTGGGTGGTGGACCCAGCTGCGAGTGGCTTGTGGTGAGGGGTGGCAGGGTCTGTCGGTCGCTTCTGGCTTGAAAGAGACTGAACTCTCCTGTCCGGACCCACAGGGCGGCGAAGACCCAGTGACCTTCCCAGTTCCGTGCTGCGTTGCCGAGAGGGACGCAGCCCCTGCTATACTTCGATTTGCCCCTTAATAAGGTCTGGTCGATTTAGATTACTTCCCCAGGGCTTCCTATTGGCAGGTCATCCTGCAGTAGCGCTGTGAAGAGCCCACACACATAATTACGCCAGTCAACGATAGTCCGCAGTTGGAATGTCTCCGCGGATGAGGTGCTGTTCTCCTTTGACAGAGATGTTGTTGCTCATTGCATACAGTATCCAGAGTACTGTGGTCTTGGGGACCTTGGTGTTTGGTTTGTCCGCCACATTCAGCGTGGCATACCTGCAGCCATGGTTGGCTGCTGGACCAACGGGCCTCATCCCATGCAGCTGTGAGAGTTGTTTCCTACACTTTGCACAGCGGAACTGCAGCTTGGGACCGTTTGCGAAGTTTCTTGTGTGGGTCGTGACTCGGCCTCACAATCCGGAATGGCTGGATTGAAGCCCAGCTGCTCACAGATGCCGCAGTACTCTCACATGGGGTGCCCTCTTTCACCCCAAGGAAAAGGCTGTAACGTGGGGAATAATTCCAGAAGTATGTAAGACGTGAAAAATGTATTTACTCGTAGTTATCAGCTCTGATATTGGGCCACCCAGTATTGGAACAACAATAACATGTTGCATAATCATTTCTCTTGCGAATGGCACACTTTTACTAAATGTGTTCAGGTTTGTAATTGTAAATCCTGCCCTATTTTCCCTGGCAGTGTTTTTGATGAACGGTTGGTAGATCGGCATAGAAGAAAAGAATAATTCTGCGCTCTCGTATTTGGGTCATACACATATTTATGCAATCAAAACTGCAAGTGGTGCAAGAGAACCACCAAACAAAATGAAAACAGAGAACCACTAAACGAATAGAAAACAGAACCACCAAACGAATAGAAAACAGAGAACCACCAAACAAATGGAAAACAGAAAACCACCAAACAAATGGAAAACAGAAAACCACCAAACAAATGGAAAACAGAAAACCACCAAACAAATAGAAAACAGAAAACCACCAAACAAATGGAAAACAGAAAACCACCAAACAAATGGAAAACAGAAAATTACCAAACAAATAGAAAACGGAAAACCACCAAACAAAAAGAAGTTGTGGATGGGGCAGTGCTTTCCTATCGTTATATGTACAGTACAGCTAGACTCCAATTGCTTGTTCTGTTTTATTATTTTTGATATATTTGTTTAATGGAACTGAAAAGACTCTCCCGCTTCACGAGCATAAACTTACCTGGTGGTTGACCGTCTCGTTTACCTGGTGGTTGACCGTCTCGTGTCGGTAGTTCATGGCCCGTTTCGCCCTGCGACTGGCGCCGAGTTCTGAGATGCTGCCCCCTCGTCTGAGTGGATGGTGGACCCGGCTGCGACGCGGCTTGTGGTTAGAGGCGACAGGGTCTGTTGGTCCCTTCTGGTTTGAAAGAGACTGAGCTCTCCTGTCCGGGCCCACAGGGCGGCGAAGACCCAGCGACCTTCCCAGTTCCGTGCTGCGTCACCGAGAAGGACGGAGCCCCTGCTATACTTCCTTTTACCCCTTAAAAAGCTCTGGTCGGTTTGGATTATTTACTCAGAGCTTCCCATTGGCAGGTCATCCTACAACAGCGCTGTGAAGAGGCCACCCACTAATTACGCAAGTCAACGATAGTCTGCAGTTGGAATGTGTCCGCGGACGAGATGCAGTGCTCCTTCGACAGAGATGTAGCTCATTGCATACAGTATCCAGAGTACTGTGGTCTTGTGGACGTTGGTGTTAGGTTTGTCCGCCACATCCAGCGTGGCAAACCAGCAGCCATGGTTGGCTGCTGGACCAACGGGCCTCATCCCATGCAGCTGGGAGAACTGTTTCCGACACTTCACACAGCGGAACTGCGGCTTCGGACCGTTTGCAAAGTTTCTTGTGTGGGTTGTGACTCGGCCTCACAATCCGGAATGACTGGATGGAAGCCCAGCTGCCCACAGATGTCATAGTGCTCTGGCATCGGTTGCCCTCTTACGGGTGCAATTCTGCCGCCCCAGGGAAAAGGCCGTAACTTGGGAAACAATTTAGAAGAACTTTGTAAGAAACTGAAAAATATGTAGACATGTAGCTATGAGATCTGGGATTGGACCACCCAGTATGGGAACAACACTAGTATATTGGAGAATCATTTCTCTTTGGCAGAATATATTTTTACTTTTTCCTGAAGAAGTCGTAGATGGGGTAGTTCTCTTTACAACTGCCTGTTCTGTTCTATTATTTTTGATTGTATGTTTTAATGCATCTGGAATGACTGTTGCTCTCCCACTTCACGAGCGTAAACTTACTGGTGGTTGACCGTCTCGTGTCGGTAGTTCATGGGCCCCTTTGGTTTCTACGGCTTCCGCCGAGTTCTGAGATAGCGGCCACTCGTCCGAGTGGGTGGTGGACCCGGCTGCGACGTGGCTTGTGGTGAGGGGCGGCAGGGTGTGTTGGTCCTTTCTGGTTCGAAAGAGACTGAGCTCCCCTGTCCGGACCCACAGGGCGGCGAAGACCCAGTGACTTTCCCAGTACCGTGCTGCGTCGCCGAGAGGGACGCAGCCCCTGCTGTTTCTTTTGCCCCTTAACAAGATCTTGTCGTTTTGGATTATTTCCCCAGGGCTTCCCATTGGCAGGTCATCCTGCAGTAGCGCTGTGAAGTGCCCGGGCACCAATTACGCCAGTCAACGATCGGCGACTCCGCAGTTGGAATGTCTCCATGGACGAGATGTAGTGCTCCTTTGACAGATGTTGTTGCTCATTGCATACAGTATCCAAAGTACTGCGGTCTTGGGGACCTTTGTATTGGGCTTTCCCGCCACATTCAGCGTGGCAAATTAGCAGCCATGGTTGGATGCTGGACCAACGGGCCTCATCCCATGCAGCTGTGAGAGTTGTTTCCTACACTTCACACAGCGGAACTGCAGCTTGGGACAGTTCGCAAAGTTTCTTGTGTGGGTCGTGACTCGGCCTCACAATCCGGAATGGCTGGAGTGAAGCCCAGCTGCCCACAGATGTCATAGCACTCTCGCATCGGTTGCCCTCTTTGTACAATTCTGCCGCCCCAAGGTAAAGGCCGTAACTGGGGAAACAATTTCAGAAGAGCTTTGTAAGAAACTGAAAAATATGTATACACGCAGTTATCAGCTCTGGAATTGGACCACCCAGTATGGGAAAAACACTAGCATATTGCAAAAAAACTAGTATATTGCAGTATTATTTTTATTTAGCAGAATATATTTGTTCAAACTTTTTTCTAAGAAGTTTTAGATGGGATAGTTCTCTCTTATATGTGCAGTACAGCTAGACTACAACTGCCTGTTCTGTTCTATTATTTTTGATTGTATGTTTTAATGCATCTCGAATGACTATTCCTCGCCCGCTTCACAAGCGTGAACTTACCTGGTGGTTGACCGTCTCGTTTACCTGGTGGTTGGCGGTGTCGTGTCGGGAGTTCATGGGTCCGTTTGGTCCTGCGGCTGGCGTCCAGTTCTGAGATAGCGGCCCCTCGTCCGAGTGGGTGGTGGACCCGGCTGCCACGTGGCTTGCGGCGAGGTGCTGCAGGGTCTGTTGGTCGCTTCTGGCTCGAAAGAGACTGAGCTCTCCTGTCCGGACCCACAGGGCGGTGAAGACCCAGTGACCTTCCCTGTTCCGTGCTGCGTCGCCGAGAGGAACGCAGTCCCTGCTATACTTCCTTTTACCCCTTAATAAGGTCTGGTCGATTTAGATTACTTCCCCAGGGCTTCCCATTGGCAGGTCATCCTGCAGTAGCGCTGTGAAGCGCCCGCACACATAGTTACGCCAGTCAACGATAGTCCGCAGTTGGAATGTCTCCGCGGACGAGGTGCTGCTCGCCTTTGACAGAGATGCTGCTCATGGCATTCAGTATCCAGAGTACTGTAATCTTGGAGACGTTGGTGTTTGGTTTGTCCAACACATCCAGTGTGGCAAACCAGCAGCCATGGTTGACTGCTGGACCAACGGGCCTCATCCCATGCAGCTGTGAGAATTGTTTCCTACACTTTGCACAGCGGAACTGCGCCTTGGGACCGTTTGCCAAGTTCCTTGTGTGGGTTGTGACTCGGCCTCACAATCCGGAATGGCTGGATTGAAGCCCAGCTGCCCACAGATGTCATTGTACTCTGGCATCGGCTGCCCTCTTACGGGTGCAATTCTGCCGCCCCATGGAAAAGGCCGTAACTTGGTAAACAATTTCAGAAGAACTTTGTAAGAAACTGAAAAATATGGATACATGTAGTTATCAGCTCTGGGATTTGGTCACCCAGTATGGGAACAACACCAGTATATTGCAAAAAAAAACTAGTATCTTGCAGAATCATTTCTCTTTCGCAGAATATTTATTTTTTACTTTTTTTAAGAAGTCGTCGTTGGTTAGTTCTCTCCTATTGTTATATGTACAGTATAGCTAGACTACAACTGTTTGTTCTGTATCATTGTTTTTATTATATTAGTTTAATGCAACTCTAGTGTCTTTTTCTGTCCCGCTTCACGAGCGTAAACTTACCTGGTGGTTGACCGTCTCATTTACCTGGTGGTTGACCGTCTCGTGTCGGTAGTTCATGGGTCCGTTCGGTCCTGCGGCTGGCGCCGAGTTCTGAGATAGCGGCCCTTCGTCCGATTGGGCGGTGGGCCCGGCTGCGACGCGGCTTGTGGTGAGGGGCGGCAAGGTCTGTTGGTCCCTTCTGGCTCGAAAGAGACTGAGCTCTCCTGTCCGGACCCACAGGGCGGCGAAGACCCAGTGACCTTCCCAGTTCCGTGCTGCGTCGCTGAGAAGGACGGAGCCCCTGCTATACTTCGTTTTACCCCTTAATAAGGTCTGGTCGATTTGGATTACTTCCCCAGGGCTTGCCATCGGCAGGTCATCCTGCAACATCGCTGTGAAGAGCCCGCGCACTAATTTCTCCAGTCAACGATAGTCCGCCGTTGGAACGTCTCCACGGATGAGGTGCTGTTCTCCTTTGGCAGAGATGCTGCTCATGGCATACAGTATCCATAGTACTGTGGTGTTGGGGACCTTGGTGTTGGGTTTGTCCGCCACATCCAGCGTGGCAAACCAGCAGCCATGGTTGGCTTCTGGACCAACGGGCCTCATCCCATGCAGCTGTGAGAGTTATTTCCTACACTTTGCACGGCGGAACTGCGCCTTGGGACCGTTTGCAAAGTTTCTTGTGTGGGTCGTGACTCGGCCTCACAATCTGGAGTGGCTGGATTGAAGCCCAGCTGCTCACAGATGCCGCAGTACTCTCGCATGGGGTGCCGTCTTCCACCCCAAGGAAAAGGCTGTAACGTGGAGAATATTTCCAGAACTATGTAAGACATGAAAAATGTATTTACTCGTAGTTATCAGCTCTGAGACTGGACCACCCAGTAGCGGAACATTAGCATATTGCATAATCATTTCTCTTTCGAATGGCACACTTTTTTACTAAATGTGTTCAGGTTTGTAATTGTAAATGCTGCCCTATTTTCCTTGGCAGTGTTTTTGATGAACGGTTGGTAGATCGGCATGGAAGAAAAGAATAATTCTGCGCTCTCGTATTTGGGTCATACACATATTTATGCAATTAAAACTGCATGTGGTGCAAGAGAACCACCAAACAAAATGAAAACAGAGAACCACTAAACGAATAGAAAACAGAGAACCACCAAACAAATGGAAAACAGAAAACCACCAAAGAAATGGAAAACAGAAAACCACCAAACAAATGGAAAACAGAAAACCACCAAACAAAGAGAAAACGGAAAACCACCAAACAAAAGAAGTTGTGGATGGGGCAGTGCCTTCTTATCGTTATATGTACAGTACAGCTAGACTCCAATTGCTTGTTCTGTTTTATTATTTTTGATATATTTTTTAATGGAACTGTAAAGACTCTCCCGCTTCACGAGCGTAAACTTACCTGGTGGTTGACCGTCTCGTTTACCTGGTGGTTGACCGTCTCGTGTCGGTAGTTCATGGGCCCGTTTCGCCCTGCGACTGGCGCCGAGTTCTGAGATGCTACCCCCTCGCCTGAGTGGGTGGTGGACCCGGCTGCGACGCGGCTTGTGGTTAGAGGCGGCAGGGTCTGTTGGTCCCTTCTGGTTCGAAAGAGACTGAGCTCTCTTGTCCGAACCCACAGGGCGGCGAAGACCCAGTGATCTTCCCAGTTCCGTGCTGCGTCGCCGAGAAGGACGGAGCCCCTGCTATACTTCCTTTTACCCCTTAACAAGCTCTGGTTGGTTTGGATTATTTACTCAGAGCTTCCCATTGGCAGGTCATCCTACAACAGCGCTGTGAAGAGGCCACCCACTAATTACGCCAGTCAACGATAGTCCGCAGTTGGAATGTCTCCGCGGATGAGGTGCTGTTCTCCTTTGACAGATGCTGTTGCTCATGGCATACAGTATCCAGAGTACTGTGGTCTTGGGGACGTTGGTGTTTGGTTTGTCCAACACATCCAGTGTGGCAAACCAGCAGCCATGGTTGGCTGCTGGACCAACGGGCCTCATCCCATGCAGCTGTGAGAACTGTTTCCGACACTTCACACAGCGGAACTGCGGCTTGGGGCCGTTCGCGAAGTTTCTTGTGTGGGTCGTGACTCGGCCTCACAATCCGGAATGGCTGGATTGAAGCCCAGCTGCTCACAGACGCCGCAGTACTCTCGCATGGGGTGCCCTCTTCCACCCCAAGGAAAAGGCTGTAACGTGGGGAATAATTCCAGAACTATGTAAGACATGAAAAACGTATTTACTCGTAGTTATCAGCTTTGAGATTGGGCCACCCAGTATGGGAACAACACTATTATATTGCATAATCATTTCTCTTTCGAATGAAACACCTTTTTCTCTAATATGTTCACGCTTTGTAATTTTAAATGCTGCCTTATTTTTCCTTGGCAGGTTTTTTAGTGAATGGTTGAAAATCGGCATGGAAGAAGAGGGTAATTCGGTACTTTCGTTTTCGAGGAATACACACATTTATGCAATTAAAAAATACTGTTTGCAGCCATATAAGCAATCAATACAACGTAACACACTCAAATCAAGTTAACCTCAGTCAGTAGGTATCGCAAGATAACATCCTCAGTCATCGCTTGACTGAGAAGGGATGGGTTTGAATTTCTCTTACGTTGGGAAGGTAGATCAGAGTTAGGTTTGTCTGTCAAGGCAGATATGAAAAATGGGTTTGTCGTCAGGGCGAGGAATGCAAAGGAAGCTGATCCTTGTCAATACTCCCAAACCCCATACATTACCTTATTTTTGCCTTGTTGAACCCTAAAAGCTGTAAGTAGTTTTCTGTAACTTAATAAGTATGTTTTTGTTATGGTCTTCAAAGGAACCCTAGAAGAAATGAATTTGGAGAACATATTTGAGCGTGCAATGCCTACCAAAGCGTCGGCTTCAGTTAAGTATTTCAACATTGCATTCATAGATACCTGCTGGGCCAGTACAGTCAAACTGAGAAGGATATATAGTTGGAGGCGCTTGCAATATATTCAGGAAGGTATAGGGATGCACAATTTGTATTCTGGTCTTGCACTGACACTTTTAGCACTTTTCCTCATGATAAACAATTTCTTGACTAAAGGCATCCCCTTCTGTATTGATGAAATGTGTGTAGATGCACAGGTACCAAGGTACTTACCAATGAGGCCAGGGATTGCGGATGGTTCTCTGTACTCCCTTTGGAGGCTGGTGATGTCGTTAGGCCATCTGACGCAGTCGTGGAGCCTCGTGTTGATGGCACCAACCACCCGGTGAGCCGTTCAGCAAACTGGCATTGCTAGGCCCGTGCATATCCCCGATGGTCTGGTATACTGAGCCGGTAGCCAGCAATCTATTGGAAACATTTTGGTGATGAGGAAATTGAAATTAAGCAGTTTTGAATTATTTTGGTTTGCTTGCTTGTGGTGTATTATGGTTAGGACAGGTTTCCACCAGTCAATATCTGCTAGACAAATATTGGTAGATATGCTATCCCAGTTTGTTTCAACAAGTAATTCATTTTTTCACTTAAATCTATATTGTACAGATTCAATTTACAAATCATAGCTTTGCCAGAGGCGTAGCAAAGGCTCAGTATTTAGGGAGGACATATTCGAAAACTTAATAGTATCGTGTACGGTGTATATTTCGTACAACAAAGCCGTCCAACACGGTCGTCATTTCGACAAGGCCAGTACAAGTGTATTAGCCTGGCAGAGATAGTCTACAAGTGTGTTAGCACTGGATCACGATACAACACTTCTGTCCAGACATTTCAGTCACAAACTGGACCATCACGTTCCCGCTGGCTACTGTGTAGATATTTCAGTCTCAAACTGGAGGTCAGTGCCTCGCAGTTCCTTCTTCATCCATTCATCCATCTGATTCGCCAGCTCATCGCTGATGTGGTTCTTCCAGTCACCCACTTGACCCTTACGTATGAAGGGGGCAAACCTCTCACCAGGTTTGTAAATGTCTTCATGGTTCACAGTCTTGTTGTCCCGCATCTTGTCGAAGCTGAGGTGGGCTTCCAGCCGCTCCACTTGTTCGTCGGTCAGTTTTCTGTCCAGGTGGTCGGCAACTCGGCCGATTACCCCTCGCAGATTCTGTTTTATCTCCTCATAGGTGACAAACAACAGGTTGGTGTGGCTTCGCTGCCGCCAGGCTTGCAACACGTGCGGGAAATAAGGTGAGCAGATCATTTTGTTCTGCATGAAGAGCTTGGCGAACTGATCTACTGTAGTGTCTGGAGCCAATGTATGCGACATCAGCATCATGTAGAAAGATACGGCCACGTCCTTTGGGTTTCGCGCCATGTATATCACCTTGCACGTGTCGAGCAGCGCCGGCGGGCAGAGGCTGAGTGGTAGATGAGTCTGGATATGCCAAGGCTGCGGTCGGTCCTGCAGCCGCTGCTCTGGCAGCCGGTGGCGACCCTGAGGCGACATCAGCACCGGATAGTCGAGGAAGTGGGCTCGCTGTGTGGTATCAGGAGGTGCTGACTGGCTGCGGCGAAGTCACAGTCGTGCCGCACCAGCCACACCAGCTCCATCATCAAGGTGGTGCCAGTCCTGGGGTGGCTGATCACCCACACGTCCTGGTCGTGCAGTGGGGTATCCCGACACGCCTGCAGCAGGGGCAGCACGTCGGCGCTGTAGAGCACGCCGTCCGCTCCGAACCTGGCCAGACCGTGCTGCGCGTAGGAGGGCAACGCGGCATAGAGCTCCGGCTCGGAGTGCACGGGCAGTGGCGCTGAGCGCGAAATCTGGGAAACGTCCGCATCGCCCGCCATCGCGTCCTCACCGCCCGCCATCGCGTCCATACCGCCCGACATCGCGCCCGCACCGCCCGATATCGCGTCCGCACCGCCGCGACAGTAGGGCTGCACTGAGCCTTACGCATTGTGTGCAGTAGTTGTGTTACGTAATAGACTGGCGCGACTGGCTCGTCGCGATAGCGAGCAGCCAGGGGGTTCAAGTTTAGTATATACTAGTCTGGCAACCCCTTTGCTGACGTCACCCCGAGGATGCCCGAGGGCATTTAGCGCTGTAGGTATAGCAGGAAGGTGGTTTTCCAGAAAATATTAAAAATTCTTATAGACCGTTCAGAGATGTGATTTTTGGTCAGCGTGGTGCTGTAACATTTTTCTTTCCAAAACTGACTCTAATAGTTCTAGACAGACGCACTTGCTGATCTGGAGGCCTCAATCATGGGGCGGGTCAGACTTCCCCTTAGGCCGATCTTCAACATATTCCGGGGGCAGTATCGCCCTTAATGGTTCTATCTTCAGTGAATAGGGAGCTGGATGCTGAGATACAGAGGACAGAGGTGAATGCAGATAGCATAGGCGGATGTACGGGCCAAGGTACTTTAACAGACAGGTGAGAATTCGGCGGCAGAGGCGGATACAGGGACAACGATGGATGCAGAGGGCAGAGCGGAACTATGGGGGAAAGGCGGATAGAGCAACAAGGACGGATGCAGGGATAGAGTGGTTGGAGAGGTCAGAGGCGGATAAAGAGGCAGAGGCGGATGCAGGGACAGGGGCGAATGAAGGAGCAAGACAGATGCATAGACAGAGGCGGAGGCAGGGACGAATGGAGGGGCACATGAGGATAGAGACAGCTGAGGTGGGTGCAAGAGACAGAGCCAGATGCAGGCGACATACGCGGATGCAGGAGATAGAGACATACGCGCATTCAGGAGATAGAGGCGGATGCAGGAGATAGAGGACAGAGGCGGATGCAGGAGATAGACAGAGGCGGATGCAGGAGATAGACAGAGGCGGATGCAGGAGATAGCCAGAGGCGGATGCAGGAGATAGAGACAGAGGCGGATGCAGGAGATATAGACAGACGCGGATGCAGGAGATAGAGATAGAGGCGGATGCAGGAGATAGAGACAGAGGCGGATGCAGGGTATAGAGACAGAGGCGGATGCAGGAGATAGAGACAGAGGCGGATGCAGGAGATATCTGGATAAGAGTTGATATCTGGATATGGTAAATTCTATTATGAATGTTTTATTGCATTTAAGTCACAATTTTTCATTTTCTTCATCAACTTATATGTTCAGCACTTTAACGTGGCAAGATAGAAAGCTCCACTTTTGGTGACCATAATTCAGAAGAAACTATCTATGAATCTGTATTTCTGATTTTGAACCTATTTGGATGTGCTTGAGTTTATTAAATTGAATTAACAATAAGTTGGTAAATTGTTTATTGGTTCTTGCTCCTGAGTGCACTTTGTACCCTATAGTGTGGCTAAGCAGACATGTTCAGCTGTAACACAGAACACCTGCCCCTTGTCCTCCCAGTGACTATATTTTTAGTTTATTTTTAACAAGTTTATGATTTGTGCTATGTGACGTGGAATATACGTGTACAGATCCAGATCCTGAATCCAAAATATTCAGTGTGATTATGCATTCTGATATAGCTGTCAATCAGAATCCTCATGTTGGCAATAGATGACCAGAAAAATTATTTGTCATATTGTGAGTAATGGCAGGCAGCAGCTCGCTTTGACAAATAATTTTCCTGACTGTGTGAGCGGCAACAAGTTGCCGGCCACATTGTGAAGAGAACATTTTCTGACAAGTTTTTGCTCATCCGGCGGTTCTGATGGATGGCTATACCTGAACGCATAGGTTATCACATTGAAATTTCTACACTTGCATCCAGGGTTCAACGGGGAAGGCCAAATAACACCTAATCAACTTCTAATACTTGTTGGTGCAGCACTGTAAAAGCCTACCCACTAAGAATTGTAGGTCCTGGTATCAGTGTATGTAATATGTGTGCAATGTGTGTAATGCCAATATATGTGTATTGATGCAAAAGTT
The DNA here is from genome assembly GCA_034440635.1 of Lepas anatifera. Taxonomy (NCBI): domain Eukaryota; kingdom Metazoa; phylum Arthropoda; class Thecostraca; family Lepadidae; genus Lepas; species Lepas anatifera. The sequence continues at coordinate 111,406 of JAOTON010001071.1, read as the reverse complement.
GTTGGTTTTCAAAATGAAAATAAATATGAAAAAAATCTAAAGGACTTGACCTCCACTCTCTCCTATTAGGGACTTTCTGTGATTGCAAAGCTTAACCTATCATCACACCTAACATTACATGCAGGATTCTGAAGTTTAAACTATGATTGCCTCTTGAAATCAGCGCCCGTTAACCTTCGCCCGGGTGGGGGTCTTTTTTAGACCCCCTCGGGTTTTTCCGAAGGGGCAAAAAAAACGGCGGCGCGCAGCGCTGCCAAACTTAGTCTAGCTGTTCCTTCATCATTTTTGCATCTTTCCTGAAACATTTTAGCTCAAGGTCATATCTGGTCAGGTCACCAGGCCAGGTGAAGTGACCTCACCTCAAAAAATGCTTAGGACTGCATAACTAAAAGGATGGTTAATGGATCAAGTTGAAACTCATACCACATATTGGGCCCACCAGGAGCTACAACATATGTTCCGGGATTTTTGATATTGGTGACCTAAGGTCATGTGCAGAGCATGACGTCCCCATTGTAAATGCATGGGGAAAATCACAAAATGAGCTTTTCTCAGTAAGTATGGATGGAATCAACTTCAAACGTCTGTTACGACTTGCTCTTAACCCATTTCTGAAGTTGATGCCAAACATTTTGACTTGTGACCTTTAAAAGGTCACCTTAGGTCAAATAAGCATTTTTTGGTGTTTTACTCGTTCGGTTCGTATTGACGGGAGAATTGCAATGGCGCATCAACTATGGCTGTATCTTGTTTGGTTTGGAAGTTATTAGCGAAAAAGGAAACGCCCTTATGCGTGGGTGGCTATGGACATTCCCAAGAATATGCCCAATATTCAGTGACCTGTAGCTCCCTAGGCTTTGACCTGACCCGAAAATCATTGCCACTGTAATGAAAAAGCAACTCAAGAGGTTGCGAATGGTGTTAAAAATGTTTCTAGCTATCATAGTTTCTGAGATATATGAGGTTTTCTTAGCACACCTCATATTAGCGATTCTGACCAATTTTGACCTCCGGTGACATTGATATTGACCTGACGAGAAAAATGACCGAAGTATTTTCGATATCATTTTTGAAGAGCTTTCAATTGCCGTTTTGCGCTTTTTCTAGCTCTCTTAGTTAAAACAAGAAAAAACAGTCGGTTGGCGGTTGTGGTGGCTGCTGCAATTAAACTGTTGCAATGATTCCATTTTCCACATCGGCTACAATTAACACGCGCATTGACGGGGGGCGGGTACCCGCCCCCCTCGGGTTCTTCGCAGATAACATAAAACGGCGGCGCGTAGCCCCGCCGGACTTGGCATACCTTTTCCCTTATCATTTTTACAACTTTTGTCAATTTTAAGGTTAGGTCATCTTAGGTCAGGTCACCAGTACGGGTCGAGTGACCTGACCTCAAAAAAGGTAAGATAGCATAAGTCGAAACAGGGTGAACTTATCCGATTGAAACTCATATCACACAATGGCCCCACCGAGTTCTCTAAAATATGTTCCGGTATTTTTGATATCGATGACCTAAGGTCAGGAACGAGTCATGACCTCTCCGTTGGAAATACATGGGAAAAATGGTTTTAATGGAATAACTCCGTCATGAACAGAAATAGAGCGTTTATTTTAACTGCATTATATTTGCATTGTCATTGCGGTTCTAATGATATGCATTTTGCACAATTTGACCTTGACTTGACCTCAGGTCAGGTCAAATCCTTGATTTGACCTAGCAAGGTGATATTATATATCGATATTTCGATTCGGCTTGCTGCGAGGATTCATATAGTTCAAATCGTTTTGCTCTATCTTTCCTTGTTCAGATGTAATGGCCGAAACACTTAATTTACATGTTATCCCTATGACGGCATGTTTTGAACTCTATTGACCTTAAATGTCACCTGACAAAAAAATGGTCCAAATATTTTCGATGGAGAAGTAGATGGGCTATCCAACGCCGTTTACCGTTTTTTCGCTACCTAGCACGGTTCTCGAGATCTTGGGGGGGGGTACCGGCCCCCCGTCAAGGCGAAGGTGGCTCAGACCCCCGTCAATGCGCGTGTTAAAATATATATCTAAACGCAAGCGCCTCTCAAATGTCTCATGCACGCCATTACAAAGCATTTGTGCACTATATTATCATGCTCTCATCTTAAGTTACTTTCACCTCATCATCATAAAAGTGTTAGCACCCGGCGTTAATCTGCACTTGGGTGTTTCCACGTGGGACTCCCAAAAATCATGCTCACATCTTAAGTCACTCTCACCTCATCATCATCTGAAAAGACTCAAAACACGTCATGTGACAGATATTAAACATGTCTGTAGTCCAGCACCCGGTGTGTATACGCTCCGTGGTGTTGCCACGTGGGACAAACATTATAAAAAATATAGATGGGAATGGAGGTAACTAGTCCTTTCATTAGTAGGTAGAGCCATAATGTTATCGTTAGCCTGGGTGGAGGGATGATTGAGCTAGTGTGAATGCTGGATAGCTATAGGTGTTAATATTTTACCTGATGTATTCAGGAGATCTTAATTCGAGGTTAACCCTTGCTATCATCATCATGCTATCATGTATTTCTCACTTCCACACAAATGAGGTGGCTTTTAAAGTGTCGTCGCAATGAACATGAAGTGATTATAAACTATGGAAGGAGATGGTAAGGATGAGGAAAGGTGAGGATCAAGAGGATGGGATTCTACCTGGAGGGGTCGCTGCAGCCACAGGCGCATGCGCTCACAGCCTCCAGGTAGAGTAAGGATAAGGATAAGGATTAGGTACCGGTAAAAACACACACACACACACACAATCGCACACACACTTCGAACATTTAAACTAAAATAATATGAGGATGAAAATGTTCGATTCTTCGGCTTCGTTTTCATTTCGTCTTCGATCTGATAAATTTCGTTGTTTGTGCTCCATCTTGTCTGTGATATCGTTGATTTTGCTTCACTGATGTTCAATTGTTGCATATTTTTTATTTTCTTTAATCTCTGGTGCTGATGTTTTCTTTCAGCACTAGGTTGCCCAGTGTTTACTAGGTTGCCCCGGTGGCGGGTACGAGCCACCTTCACCCTAGTAGGGGGGGGCTAAAAAGACCCCCACGATCTCAAAAACTAAGAGAGCTAGAAAAAAGCGCAAAACGGCAATCGAAAGCTCTTCAAAAATGATATCGAAAATACTTCGGTAATTTTTCTTGTCAGATCAATATGAAGGTCACCAGAGGTCAAAATAGGTCAAAATCGCTAAGATGAGGTGTACTAAGAAAACCTCATATATCTCAGAAACTATGATAGCTAGAAGTATTTTTCTTACGCCATTCGAAACCTCTTGAGTTGCTCTTTGATTATAGTGCCATTCATTTTCGTGTCAGGTCAAAGCCTAGGGAGCTACAGGTCACTGAATATTGGACATATTCTTGGGAATGTTCATAGCCAACCATGCATAAGGGCGTTTCCTTTTTCGCTAATAACTTCAAAAGCAAACAAGATACAGCCATGGTTGATGCACCATTGCAATTCTCTCGTCAATACGAATCGAATGATATATAATATTGCTATCCCAGGTCAACTTTAAGAATTTGACCTGACCCAGGTCAACGGTCTGACCCAACTCGACCTGGTATAGTCATGATGGGTATCATTGTACTTGCAGTGATTATACAAACACTTTGGTGACAAAATAAAAGTTCTATCTTAGTTTATTCAAAATTTATAGAGTAAAACACCAACAAATGCTTATTTGACCTAAAGTGACCTTTTAAAGGTCACAAGTCAAAATTTTTGGCATCAACTGCAGAAATGGGCTAAGAGCAAGTAGTAACCGATGTTTGAAGTTGATTCCATCCATACTTACTGAGAAAAGCTCATTTCGTGATTTTCCCCATGTATTGACAACGGGGAGGTCATGCTCTGCACATGACCTTAGGTCACCAATATAAAAAATCCCGGAACAAATGTTGTAGCTCCTGGTGGGCCCAATATGTGGTATGAGTTTCAACTTGATCGATTAACCCTTCTTTTAGTTATGCGGTCCTAAGCATTTTTTGAGGTGAGGTCACTTCACCTGGCCTGGTGACCTGACCTGATATGGCCTTGAGCTAAAATTTTCAGGAAAGATGTAAAAAATGATGAAAGAACAGCTAGACTAAGTTTGGCGGCGCTGCGCCGTTTCTTTGGTTACTTTGGAAAAACCCCGAGGGGGGGTCTAAAAGACCCCCACCCGGGCGAAGGTTTAATTATCTCTTTGAGAATTATATCTCTTCTTCTTTTGTACTCTCTCTCTCTCTGCAATATTGTCTTCCATCAAGAACAGATCTTTATATATATATATATATATATATATATATATATATATATATATATATAACTTATATATATATACTTATATATATATATATATATATATACTATATATATATATACTTATATATATATATATATATATATATATATATATATATATATAAATAAATTATGTATCCATTGCTTATTATATCTGATCATGTTCTGATGGAAAGATACGCTGCTATATGTTAGAAAGCTTTTGGGATGTATTTTATTTAGATTACGTACATTTTCCCTCTTTATGAAACAAGAAAACAAGACTGCTGATATTCTACGCTTAATTCCATTGTAGCGTAGTTTACACCAGCGTAACAGCAGTAACACAGCGTAACTCGCTAAACCTGAAAGCTTTCCTCAGCGTTTCTATCGCAACGTTGCAGGAGCGGCACAATTTTTGGGACTCGGAAAAAATTTTGAATTTTTCCTCTAATCGATTAGTTGAAACATCTTCAACGTAGAGTCTACATAGATCCAAGATGTTCTGTTTGGTGTTATGAGCACGATGAGACTAAAGTGTCGGTGCGCCCTAAACTAAAAACATGTGTTAATGTTTGGGAGAATACGTGGATGGTGCCTTCCACATTCAGCCTCGTCTTCTACTATCTGAGCACGCTTCTGCGCACTGGATCTCCACATTCGCATGCCCATTCTCAGGTGTCTTCTCACGGTTCCGCTCGCATATTCAACATTCCACGCCTTGTTCTGCTACCTGAGCACGCCTCTGCTCGCTTCACCCCCTTTTCCACATCATTTGGACACGCCTCTGTGCTATGTACCCCTGCTGTCAATGACACACCTTTGTACGCAGCACCTTCATTCCCATGGCCTGAGCACGCCTCTGCGCGCTGCATCCACATTTGCAACCCCATTCTCGTGTATCTGACCTCGCCGCTGCTCCTTTCCATATGAACCCCCATATTCTCTATCTGATCACGCCTTTACACACTCCATCCCCTCGTCCCATTGTCGGAACACGTCTTATCGCGACAGAACCCTTTTACCCCCATTTTCAATGATGGTTACTTCTTTTACACTGCACCCGAGTCCATGGTCTTCACACAACTCTTCTCACGGAACGCAAATTATGCATGGGTGCGTCCAGTGTCATACTCAGGAACTTGGCCTCCGGCACAACTGGCTCTCTTCTGCCGTACAAACGAAGCCAGATGTCCGGATATGGATTATAGGCACTCGAACATCTCGATTGGTGGGCTCGATTGGTGCGACGCCGTATGACCCTGGCAGTTGGTGCGTCGTTAAACCCCAACGATTATTATTAGATTGGTGGGCTCGAACCCCCCAGCATTCCCAGTATCCGCCATTGTTAGTAGGGACCCCATCTGGACCATTGGCTGTGTTTGCTCGTGAGAGTGCCGTTTGAAGTTCTGCCATTGTAAGAGTTTCGTTGAAAGAAGATCTGTGGAATGAGGTAAAATTCACGGGATAACGCTCCCACCGTTGTTTGTGCCGAGTGAACCAACCTGGAATCAGTGCATCCAGTCTGCCAGCGAGCCGGGTCAGTGACCTTGCCTGGTCAGGGCAAGGTCACCACGTGGCCTAGGATGTTAGCAGTGCGTATCAGCAGACTCGCAGCGACAGCCAGTGGGAGGTCTTTGGAAGCTGCAAGTAATGTAACAAATTATTCCATGGTACTCAGCACTTATTGGGAGGACTAAGCAGATACCTGTTGCATTTTCTGGACCCTATATTATACCTCAGAGCATTTCTACGCACACAAAGTACATGAATGAGGAGGCACGGTACGACTGCTCGGTCGCCGAAGGACCGATCGCTCTGCACCAGTGGGTACGCTGGCCAATCGCTCACCGTGGTTGCCGGTGCCGGATGAGTTCTGCTAGTCTAAGGAGTAGCTGCCGTCCTCCCGCTCAGCGATTTCCAGCACATTCAACCCAGAGGCACGGGCCGAAGCCAGCGATTGTGTCGCACTTCAACCTCAGTTTCACGCGGGTTCACTCACGGGCAATGTTTTGGGTACGTTCGCCAGTTTGTGTCGACGAAGCAGACCTGTAAATTTCGAAAACTGTGTATCAAGGATATCTATTACTTGGTTTGCACTGCTTTGCCTTTGCCAAGTTTTTATGTATGGAACATACTGTAGATGTGTATACCTCATATATATCATATATCATATATGCAATATATCATATGCATATATATCATATAACATATATATCATATATCATATATATCATATATACCTCATATATATATATATATATATATATATATATATATATATATATATATATATATATATATATATATATATCTGTATATCTGGGCAAAATATTCTCATTTAAGCATATTCCATTGAAGATTGTTGCGTTCTTTGCTTTCACCAGTTTCTTTTGAAGTCTTAGTATTTTGTTGATCGTTAATTTAATATTGGACGGAATTGAGTTGATGAGCTCACCGAAGTTCATAAAGTCACAATAAATCGACGTTTCGAATCTATTAGTTGATTCATTATTCAAGATAACATGTACAAAAACTGTCGCCGGTCGATTGAGTTCCAAGATAAATACATCGCATTTGGAAAACATTGAGCACATTGCGAGGCGTGTGACTGGCAGAATTAACACTTACAGTACGAAGATTCATTTTGCTATTGTTACGTTAAACACTCATTATTACATATATCAGTTAGCAATCATTTTGCACACATCATTCAATACAGTTCCCTAACTAAATGAAATAGATACAAGTTTAGGAGTCAATTTGACATCATCAACAATACAACCTGCCTAATTCCCCCATAGTGCCATGGATGTGTGTGTGTGTGCTAATCTGTGCATTGAAGGATGGCTTATGTCTGTGGATGTAAAGTGCTTCTTTAATGAAGAGTCTGTATGGATCGTTGTGAGTGTCAATGATGAATGTGTTTTCTGCTAGCATTTTGTGTGTGACTTGTGTGTTGTGTGTGTTGGCCATGTGATCCTTGGGTCCCCCTTCTTTGGCGTGTATGGGAGAGGCGTGTATGGCGTGTATACTCATCGAGGCTACCCCCAACTCATATTTTACAAGTGTCTATAGAAAACCAACTAACATCGGACATACAATTAACGCAAAAAGTGAGTGCCCAGCTAGATACAAGAAAAACGCTTTGAGAGCCTTCATCCGACGGGCTATAAAAACCAGGTCCACTTATGAGCTGCTACACCAGGAATTTTGTAGACTTAAACGGCTGCTGGTTAACAATGGTTATACCAACACTGAGATTGTTGAAGAAATTCGCAAACAACTTGATATGGATAAGGGAGAAAAAACATCCGAACAAAAAACAAATCATGATTTGTTCTATCGAAACTTCATGAACACAGAGCATAAAACTGATGAAAAGATCTTAAAGGACATCATAAAAAAGAACGTTAAGCCTAAGGACGACAAGGAAATGAAAGTCCACATATATTACCAAAACAGCAAATCTAAACACTTCATTATGCGAAACAATCCGATCAAAACAAAGACACTGAACCGCACCAATGTAGTATACCAATTCGTATGCCCACACGAGGATTGCAGGCCTCGTAATACCTGCTACATTGGTGCCACCACCACCACCCTTTCACAACGCCTCACCATACACGCCAAAGAAGGGGGACCCAAGGATCACATGGCCAACACACACAACACACAAGTCACACACAAAATGCTAGCAGGAAACACATTCATCATTGACACTCACAACGATCCATACAGACTCTTCATTAAAGAAGCACTTTACATCCACAGACATAAGCCATCCTTTAATGCACAGATTAGCACACACACACATCCATGGCACTATGGGGGAATTAGGCAGGTTGTATTGTTGATGATGTCAAATTGACTCCTAAACTTGTATCTGTTTCATTTAGTTAGGGAACTGTATTGAATGATGTGTGCAAAATGATTGCTGATATATGTAATAATGATAGTGTTTAACGTAACAATAGCAAAATGAATATTCGTACTGTAAGTGTTAATTCTGCCAGTCACACGCCTCGCAATGTGCTCAATGTTTTCCAAATGCGATGTATTTATCTTGGAGCTCAATCGACCGGCGACAGTTTTTGTACATGTTATCTTGAATAATGAATCAACTAATAGATTCGAAACGTCGATTTATTGTGACTTTATGAACTTCGGTGAGCTCATCAACTCAATTCCGTCCAATATTAAATTAGCGATCAACAAAATACTAAGACTTCAAAAGAAACTGGTGAAAGCAAAGAACGCAACAATCTTCAATGGAATATGCTTAAATGAAATATATATATATATATATATATATATATATATATATATATATATATATATCTATATCTATCTATCTATCTATCTATCTATCTATCTATCTATCTCATAGACTTGGATCTGTGGAAGGGCCAGTGATCGACGTGACCTGTTCTTCTTCTGTAGGAGATGATAATAAGGGTGTATTTTTGCCTGCAAACTTTTTGTTATTGCTTTTCCTGTACCTCTTCAGTCTCTGCGTGGATGTCCGCAGAAAACAATGTCCTATGTCCTTCCGTTTTCTGTTGGCATATTCTTTTGGATTCCTTTGATATCATTTGGATAACTGGAGGGTACAATTTCCTTTCGCTTGATGTTTCTCCGTTTTAATTTTGCGGAAGGTGATGCGTTTTTCAGAATACTATCTCAAATTTCTTCCTGCATCTTCGCTTCGCGATGGTTGACATTCGTGGTTGACATGGTTGACATGGTCGAAAGGCCAGAACATTTGCATCTGTTTGCTTGATTGTATGCATCTTGTGTGAATCTTAATTGTATTTTGAATGAGGATATTTGAGCAAATTAAGTGCGCTGCGAAAATAACAGTGCTTGCTGACGAGTGTTTATTTTTATGCTGGAGACAACTGCTTGAGTAGTTTGTGTAGTTGGCTTCTCGGGTTAAGTTTGGTGGTAGAACATGGTGGATGGAACGCTTTGCGGGAACTGGATTGCTATGCGTTGATTATTGTTATGCACAGAACTGTTTTTGTGTGGTACGTGAAAGTGTGTCGAAATGAATAATCAGTGGTATGCATGTTGCAAAACTGCTATAGTATCAAAGTACGTAGAGCTAGATTGTCATTATTTAACTTCAGATACTGCATGTCCGTCTTGATGCTGTGATTTGGCTACTTCACTGTTCCAAACTTTCGGTGGCGGCGGATGCGAACCCTGGGCAACCGATTGAGGTTCAGGCTCTTCTTTAACCACGAGTACCATAAACGCTACAGATGCCCAGGCAGCAGAGCTGGTGAAGTCTTCCAGCTCCTTGATATCGATCTTGACTTGGTTTCGGTCCGCGTGCGCCTGACATGCTGGGGGAATTATATAAACGTTCTTCTGTTGCAAACATTATCAATACACACATTTGTCCTTCCCCTCCGACACAGGGATTCTTGAATGATTTCATACGACTAATGTATTTGTTGATTTGTTTGTGGGTTTTATTTGTTGGCCTGAGTTGTTGACCTATCATGTAGTGAGGGGTCTAACATTCAATTAAACAGAGGTCTTTGATAGTAATTCTTCCTATTGAATGTGGTATGAATCGTATCATGTGTCATTCCTTTTTCATCCGTTTTCCTTGATCACATGTCACACCATAATATTCCGCCTGTTCTGATCCTAAAACACCCGGCAAGGAATGTTTCAAGTTTGGGCTGGATGATTTCCCGGATGCAAAAGAAGAATCACTGCTGGAGGGGGCCTCGTTTGTGGGAAATTGATAACCTGGATTTGCTATGTCCTCTCTGTCCTGGAGTTGTTTACGGTATCAGTGCCATTTATTATAAAGGGTTGAACAACTCAACATTAGCTTTGGTGTCAAGATTAGTTTGGGATAGTATTTCTGTTGCCATCTTATCTCCCCACCCAGGCTCTATTGCCTATTCCATTTACTATAGGATCTCGTTCGGACTTCCTCCACAAGAAGATATTGGGGGTCGGAGCTTTCGTACTGTATTACAGTGCTTCGTCAGCGATGATCGTTCGGAATTCATTTACTATATTCTGTGTGTAGTTTTGGAATCACTGGTGGAAACACCGAGCAGAGGATGCACAGCCTGCTGCTGTCTTGGATTCATGCCGGCTGTCTGTTGCGAACAGGTAAACCATTTTTTACATAAGTAGTAAGAAATTTGATGAGTGTTATCAGTATAATGCTCATGTTGCGAAGATCTCAATAGATTGGTGCGTAATTCAAGTCTCTTCCTTGGTTACATGAATATTAGGCCGATGGCGTGCATATCCCTATGTAATCACCATGGCTGATTTAGCTAGGTGAGGCGCGCCAAGTGCATTTGATTTCACATGTCTAGCACCATACAACTGAAACCCGCACAAACAGCTACAGACCCTGCCAGTGTGATGAGGCCCTGGTCTACTCAGTCTCGGAGTTGAGCTCATGTCCTGGTTCTTCGTCACAGAGAGGGGGACACGTTACAGTGAGGCGTACCAGCGTGGGTGTACCGGAAACAGCTGCCGGGGCTGAGGTAGTGCAAACGCAGTTCGGCGTGCTGCGTATGATGGTGCGGTGGTGCATTAAGGGGTGCTGCCGGGTTGACATGTGTGCAAATTAAATATGTTACACGTCTGTTGGTGGAACAGTCAGAGCCCATGACGAAATCCATGGAGCGAAGCGCATTGAGATTTCTCAAGCGGCTCTATTCTGGCCCCAGACGGGTCTCGTCGTGGTCTGTCAGAGCCGCATGACGAAATCCATGGAGCGAAGCGCATTGAGATTTCTCAAGCGGCTCTATTCTGGCCGCTCAGACGGGTCTCGTCGTGGTCTGTTGTCAGAGCCGCATGACGAAATCCATGGGCGAAGCGCATTGAGATTTCTCAAGCGGCTCTATTCTGGCCGCTCAGACGGGTCTCGTCGTGGTCTGTTGTTGTTGGCGTCTGTCAGTCCTGAGAATTGATGTCAGAGCTCTGGAATTTTGTAGGGTGATAGCCCTTCTGCTCCAGACACCCAAACTGAAGCCCCGAGTTGAAATCCAAAATAGTTTTGAGAAATTTTGGCTCAAACTTTTCTGTTTTATATTTTTCTAATTTTACTTCTTAAGTTACGAACTTGAAATTTATGTCCTTTCAATGGATAACAAGGGCCAGCTAGGGAAAAAATTGAGCTGATCCAACAATATTTATTGCGCGAAAACGCGGCATTTCTCACGCGCGCAAAAACCTGCTAAAAGTTGATGGCCGACTTGTGCGCTCGAAATGTCAGAAGGCAGGCCTCAGTTAGCTGAAAGGCAGTTACCTAGGGGTAGCTAGGCAAATTTTGTAGTGCTTAGGCATAGTTTTGAGTGCAAAACGTAAAATTTTGACCTACTTTTTACAGTTCTTCCGGAAGACTGAATTTTGGTTCATTTCATTTCAACGTTAATATCTCACAATCTAATTGACCGATTTGAGTTTCCATTTCAAATAATGAAAGAACATTGCTTCCGCCTGATAATATTTGGAGATGGAAATGTGAATGTGAAATTCTTTGTTTTATAGGCATAAATAGAAATTGAGTCAAAAACTTTTTATTTGCATCTTCCTGGCTCCAAGCTCATGTCACTCACAAACTCAGAACTGACATGGCTGAATAGGAAAGTTACTTGCGGTCATTTCGCTCACTTATACTACCCACCTATCTCTAATGGCTTTCGAGTAATTAGTCCAAAATGTATTACAAGATGCTAAATTTCTCGGACCACCTTTGCTTCTCACCATGGTTTCAAGTCCTAAAATGGATGGAAGTGGAAGAAATTTGGCATGAAGCTAGCTTAAGATCTAGCTCGACGATACAAGTAATTTCAGCCCAAAAGAATGCTTGGTTCGTCTTCAGAAGCACCTTTATATCGTGCCTTTCGGGACAAGCACAGCACCCGCGCCAGCGGCCCGGCATATTCGGCGGAGTTGTACCAGCCAGTGACCTCTGACGGGTCACAGCTGTTCAGCTAGTGGGAGGGTGAGTGGTGTGGCACTGTGGTCTAGTGGTTAGAGGCCCTGGCTCTGATCAGGTAGGTCGGTTCGAATCCGGGGTGACCACGTACTCTTTATTGGTTATTTCAAAGAAAGAATGATAAAACTGACTTGCAGGCGTATGAAGAGATACATTAAGAACGAAATATGGTTTGCTTTCGGCACATTGTCATGCGGCTCTCCTGCGCCGGTGGGGCGTTAGCCAGGCCGCAGGCCGAGGTTGTTGTTGGCGTCTGTCCGTCCTGAGAATTGATGTCAGAGCTCTGGAATTTTGTAGGGTGATAGCCCTTCTGCTCCAGACACCCAAACTGAAGCCCGAGTCGAAATCCAAAATAGTTTTGAGAAATTTTGGCTCAAACTTTTCTGTTTTATATTTTTCTAATTTTTACTTCTTAACCTACGAACTTGAAACTTATGTCCTTTTCGAAAGATAACAAGGGCCAGCTAGGAAAAGAATTGAGCTGATCCGACAATATTTATTGCGCGAAAACGCGGCTTTTCTCATGCGAGCAAAAACCTGCTAAAAGTTGATGGCCGACTTGTGCGCTCGAAATGTCAGAAGACAGGCCTCAGTTAGCTGAAAGGCAGTTACCTAGGGGTAGCTAGGAAAATTTTGTAGTGCTTAGGCATAGTTTTGAGTGCAAAACGCAAAATTTTGACCTACTTTTACAGTTCTTCCGGAAGACTGAATTTTGGTTCATTTCATTTCAACGTTAATATCTCACAATCTAATTGACCGATTTGAGCTTTCATTTCAAATAATGAAAGAACATTGCTTCCGCCTGATAATATTTGGAGATGGAAGTTGTGAATGAAATTCTTTGTTTTATAGGCATAAATAGAAATTGAATCAAAAACTTTTTTATTTGCATCTTCCTGGTTCCAAGCTCATGTCACTCACAAACTCAGAACTGACATGGCTGAAGAGGAAAGTTACTTGCGGTCATTTCGCTCACTTATACTACCCACCTATCTCTAATGGCTTTCGAGTAATTAGTCCAAAATATATTACAAGATGCTAAAGTTCTCGGACCACCTTTGCTTCTCACCATGGTTTCAAGTCCTTAAAATGGATGGAAGTGGAAGTAATTTGGCATGAAGCTAGCTTACGATCCTAGCTCGACGATACAACTAATTTCAGCCCAAAAGAATGTTTGGTTCGTCTTCTAGAAGCACCTTTATATCGTGCCTTTTCGGGACAAGCACAGCACCCACCCAGCGGCCCGGCATATTCGGCGGAGTTGTACTAGCCAGTGACCTCCTGACGGGTCACAGCTGTTCAGCTAGTGGGAGGATGAGTAGTGTGGCACGGTGGTATAGTGGTTAGAGGGCCTGTCTCTTGATCAGGTAGGTCCGGTTCGAATCCGGTGGTGACCACGTACGCTTTATTGGTTATTTCAAAGAAAAGAATGATAAAACTGACTTGCAGGCTTATGAAGAGATACATTAAGAACGAAATATGGTTTGCTTTCGGCACATTGTCATGCGGCTCTCCTGCGCCGGTGGGGCGTTAGCCCAGGCCGCAGGCCGAGGTTACTGGTGTGGCCCATGGTTTGTGATTCTTCGCCATCGTACTGTATTTGACTCTCGTCTATTTGTGCGGACCTTCCAGAAGTACTTCCGTCATTTGGGCAGTTATTCGTGTACGTGAAACTCCACATATGCCGGTTTAGCCAGTGGCGACTCCAGTCCACTTGCACTGGGCATGATAAGGATAGGTGACGGCAAACCAAAAACGGGCGTGCCTTTTGCGAAAGTGCATCTGCGCTAAAATTGCAAGAAAATGAGAGATGTGATAGAAATTACATTTGCAAGTGCTAAAAGGTAAAAAAAACATGCCCGTGTCACCTGCACCGACGTCCTGCCTGTGCCATGCATATTTCCTCTTCATCGTTCAACCTGTGCTTCGCAGAATCTCGCCAAGGTCTTATCGTAGGACTCTGGCTGAGGTCTTGTGTCCGTGCGTGGCAGACAAGCCCACCTTCCCTATGCGCTGCAGCAGATCCACTCTTGGCAGCTGAGCCTAGGAACGGTCCCTAGCCAATTTTCTCAAGTGGGGTCGACGAATGAGTGAATATCTCCTCCTTTCGAAAGTCACCATTCACACACTCCTCAGCAGTTGAACTCACCCATAGGTGACTTGGCCATCATTTAGCTCAAACATGATTGGGGTGGTGGTGCACAGCACATCCACAGCAGATCCACTCTTGGCAGCTGAGCCTAGGAACGGTCCCTAGCTAATTTTCTCAAGTGGGGTCGACGAATGAGTGAATATCTCCTCCTTTCGAAAGTCACCATTCACACACTCCTCAGCAGTTGAACTCACCCATAGGTGACTTGGCCATCATTTAGCTCATACATGATTGGGGTGGTGGTGCACATCACATCCACAGCAGATCCACTCTTGGCAGCTGAGCCTAGGAACGGTCCCTAGCCAATTTTCTCAAGTGGGGTCGACGAATGAGTGAATATCTCCTCCTTTGGAAAGTCACCATTCACATACTCCTCAGCAGTTGAACTCACCCATAGGTGACTTGGCCATCATTTAGCTCATACATGGTTCTGGCGGTGGTGCACAGCACATCCACAGCAGATCCACTCTTGGCAGCTGAACCTAGGAACGGTCCCTAGCCAATTTTCTCAAGTGGGGTCGACGAATGAGTGAATATCTCCTCCTTTCGAAAGTCACCATTCACATACTCCTCAGCAGTTGAACTCACCCATAGGTGACTTGGCCATCATTTAGCTCATACATGATTGGGGCGGTGGTGCACATCACATCCACAGCAGATCCACTCTTGGCAGCTGAGCCTAGGAACGGTCCCTAGCCAATTTTCTCAAGTGGGGTCGACGAATGAGTGAATATCTCCTCCTTTGGAAAGTCACCATTCACATACTCCTCAGCAGTTGAACTCACCCATAGGTGACTTGGCCATCATTTAGCTCATACATGATTGGGGCGGTGGTGCACATCACATCCACAGCAGATCCACTCTTGGCAGCTGAGCCTAGGAACGGTCCCTAGCCAATTTTCTCAGGTGGGGTCGACGAATGAGTGAATATCTCCTCCTTTGGAAAGTCACCATTCACATACTCCTCAGCAGTTGAACTCACCCATAGGTGACTTGGCCATCATTTAGCTCATACATGATTGGGGCGGTGGTGCACATCACATCCACAGCAGATCCACTCTTGGCAGCTGAACCTAGGAACGGTCCCTAGCCAATTTTCTCAAGTGGGGTCGACGAATGAGTGAATATCTCCTCCTTTGGAAAGTCACCATTCACATACTCCTCAGCAGTTGAACTCACCCATAGGTGACTTGGCCATCATTTAGCTCAAACATGATTGGGGCGGTGGTGCACAGCACATCCACAGCAGATCCACTCTTGGCAGCTGAGCCTAGGAACGGTCCTAGCCAATTTTCTCAGGTGGGGTCGACGAATGAGTGAATATCTCCTCCTTTCGAAAGTCACCATTCACACAATCCTCAGCTGTTGAACTCACCCATAGGTGACTCGGCCATCATTTAGCTCATACATGATTGGGGCGGTGGTGCACAGCACATCCACAGCAGATCCACTCTTGGCAGCTGAACCTAGGAACGGTCCCTAGCCAATTTCTTCAAGTGGGGTCGACGAATGAGTGAATATCTCCTCCTTTCGAAAGTCACCATTCACATACTCCTCAGCAGTTGGACTCACCCATAGGTGACTTGGCCATCATTTAGCTCACACATGATTGGGGCGGTGGTGCACAGCACATCCACAGCAGATCCACTCTTGGCAGCTGAACCTAGGAACGGTCCCTAGCCAATTTTCTCAAGCGGGGTCGACGAATGAGTGAATATCTCCTCCTTTCGAAAGTCACCATTCACACACTCCTCAGCAGTTGAACTCACCCATAGGTGACTTGGCCATCATTTAGCTCATACAGGATTCGGGCGGTGGTGCACGCAATTTTCTTAATCAAGACCTTAAACTTAGGGATGAGCAACTGGGCTCAAAGTATACATATACACGCCGGCCTGCCCTGTCGGATCCAGCTTTGTCACAGTCGGGACATTCCATGCCAACCCAAAGCCATACCGGAAGGAACCAGCTGTCATCAGTCAACACCTGCCGCTTGCGAGAACAAATGTCACACTGCCTCTCGAAGCCATCAAATAACGCAGGAGTGCGGCAGGGCCAGGTGCTCGGCCCAGCGCGATGGTGACCACCAGCACTGTTCTTTGGTCTCCTCGTCGCATATAATTCCACCCGCATCTTAATCCGTCAACGATCCTTGCCCTCAGCCATAACTCAGTCCAACACGCGCACCTCATCCAAGCTCAACCTTATTCGCCATCTACTGATGCTGATCATCAGTCCTTCCGCCCCCTTGCGAACATCGACCAGATGATCGGAAAGCCGCGCAGGACTCCAGCACTGAGGTCTTTCACCAGCTTACTGTTACAAACACCCAGCTTTGTTAATGGGTCGTCGGTATTTTGCAGGAGCGTCTGACCTAGTGATCCGATGGCTAGCGCCAACACCTCTCCCCGGGGTTTTTCGTGACTGTCTTGAGCCTTCACCAGATATTTATCAATTTTGTCGTGAAACCGTGCTTCGAGTCTGGCTGCCATATTATCATATGGAACGGCGATGGTCACCTTATCGGTGGCATTTCATTCCGTACACTGCATTTTGTCCTTGACCTGTTGTTGGGAATCGATTCTGTTATCACTCGTTGACTGTTGGCTTGCAATGGTGGAACACTTCAACTGCAAGTTCAGGAGTGACAAGGTTACTCTAAGGATATAAGAGGCCACAACACTTTTCCGAGACATGTTCCATTCCTATTTGGGCAAAAAAATTCTTATCCACTAGGCGACAAAAACTGTATGTTTACTGACATATTGCCCGATCTGTGTTTAAAATGGCAATGCTGAATAACTGTGCTTCGTTTTAAACCGGTCGTAATTTCTGAAGGCACCGAACCTTCGCAAAATAAATGATTCCTATATAATAAAACAAGACCAGTTACTATGACAAACCTAATGGATTGACAACTTGCAGTTCGTTGTACTTTTGTCATATACATAGCGTTTTAGCTGCCAAAAAGCAAGTTTTACCAGTATCTCGTATCTTATTAGATGCATGTACTGTATGCTCTTGTCGTCTCAAATAGCGTAATATATATTTTCTGCAACAACTTAGTGTCTGCTACAAAAAAGTGCAACATTTACGGGTGCGGTATTAATGAAGCTCGTGTCATCTTCCATTTCGGAATATCTGCTTCAGTGGAACAGTCGCCTTGAGCATGAATGCCTCCTCATTTCTGAACATGTTGTTCCGCATGTTCGTGTTATTTCCATGTTCGCATCCCGCCTTAGACACAAGAATTCAGTTTCAAATCATATTTGAACCACACCAGGAGTGTGAAATGTGCCGGGGAAGATGGGCATTCAACCCTGAAGCTGGCTTGGTTTATATGAATTAAGTACCTTCCAATGTTATTTTGAAAGGAGGCCCGCCACAGGCTTCGTTCTATGTCTTTACTCTTGAATACCAAATAACGGGCCTCACGTGGCCAGTTCGTCATCTGAGGCCCGCTTTGCATCTACTGTCGGCATCCTTGTTTCGCTGGCGCCTTCTGCAACGGAGGACACCGGCACACTCGCCAGCATCGCTTCCATCTCCGCGTCCATCGTCGGCTCAGTCTCTGCGGATGGGGCGCTTCTTCCAGGCTCAGTGTCCAGGCTCCAGGGTTCTTCCAGCTCTGATGTACTGCGGCGTTGCATCCTCCATGGCGACTGAAGTGGGGAGCTGGGCGCGGGCCGGCAGTCACTGTAGGGTATAATCCCATCATGAGCAGTCGAAGACGAGTCTTGAACGCCATAGTAGTTTGTCTTAAACTCCCGTTTGTTCGCACCTCCCACGACCCTGAACAAAGAAAATAAACAATTGAAACCTGGGCCAAGGAATCAACAAAAGTATCTTACAATAGACACGGGAAGGGTGACATTAAGTCATGTGGAAATCAGCATTGTCTTAAAATGCATTGTAATGTCTCGCTGATCGCCGTGAGCTCTGACGGCACATTCTTGCACAGGACCTACAAGTGTGTTCCATTTGACCGTATACATCGGTGCTGATTAGGAGTAATGCAAAAACCTTACGGGATTCGAATAAAGGACTAAACAATGAATAGCGAACCGAAGAAACCACTCTCCTTTCTTCTTTGAATGCTATAAAACTTGATCACGGGAAGAAACAGGGTCTCCCGATTCTGATGCACTGCCTTTATAGTGAATGTCTCTGTGCACTTTCTCAAAACTGGTTTTGCGCTAGGGCGGTAAGCGTAAAATTCTTGCTTGAAAATATATGTTTGCCAGTGGAAAATTCAAATGTTGCTGTGCTGTGAAAGCAGATTACAATGCTGAAGAAAGTAGAAGAAGCTTTTAAGCGTTTCTTAAGTAGAAGCAATGTTGTGGGAAGTATATTAAAATCTTCGTTTAAAGCCTTATTCAAACCCCATTCAATGTTTAAGAAAAAATTACTACCATGCTATTGATAAGAACACGCCAGAATTGTTGGAAAATTCACCTTGCCCGGGTGTCGCCCTTCGCCCATTGACCAGGTCTTTGGAAAAACCTTGGGTGTTTGTCTCTCTCTCTCTATCTTCGATCTACTCTCCCGCAAGCTTAGCGGGCGTGTGGGCAAAGTCCTCCCGAATACGCGCCTATTTCTCCCCCACCAGTGATAAGAGGGACTTGTGAGAAGGAGGAAGACGCACGACAGGCTATTACCGTGCGGAGGTGCAAGGCTGAGGAAACGAGGCGTCCTCCACATTGACACGCAATTCCTTTTTGTCAACCGGCGACCTCAGCTGATCGCGGTTCGACGAAGACGATGGAGGCCGTACTTTACTGCAGTTTACACTGTAATTTAAAAGGCACGGTGCGGCAAGACACATGTTAACCAACCCGAGCGCGTGTCCAGGGAGGAATACAGTGGGGGTATTGGGACAATATTGCATTCGGTATTTTTAGAGATCGTAAATTATTTTCAGAAAGACGTTGCGGCTTTTCACGCTGTAGCCCTATATTTACACTCGCCCCAATAGATTCATCTCTGGCATCGCTGACCAGGGTTGCCAGTTAAGCATATTTACAGCCAAATGTCACAAATTTGGCATATTTTACATGCAATACTATATATTTAAAATGTTATAAAAGCCAATCATGTCTCTGAACACGCTAAATCTATGACTATACAGAGATGGTACGTTTGGCGCCTTTTTGCATGTTCATTTGACAGATTGTGACCAATATTTCACAAATTAGGTCAATATCATGGCCAAAAATATGCCAAATATGCCGAATTTGGCATATTTTCACTATAGAAACCTGGCCACCCTGTCGCCGACACATGTGCTTGGTTGTGGCGTGCTGTACCGTACGTTTTAAATTGTGCAAACTGCACTACTGTCGCCGCTACGCTGAGTTCAGTGGCTTCGATGGCCTTGATCACTCGGTAGAGGATGTTGCGTGTCATCTCTTGATTGAACTTTGCGGCCTCCAGCGAGAGCAGACTTCTACTGACCACCTGCACCGAGTCTCCACGGTTCCTGGACGCGACCCACTGGCGAATCGTAGCACATGCGAGCGCCTGCTGACATCTCGCCAAGAGTAAGGACAACGGATGATCTCATTTAGTGTTGTCCCTCGTGGCTCGTGTTCTTCGGCTCTCATTGTCATGATTAAAGCAATGTGGGTAGGGTCTGAAACCGCTTCGTTCACCTTTGCAGTGTTCCGAGGCCAGGTGTGGGGAGGCTGAGCTGTGTTCGCAGGAAATCGTGGGTGTTCCGTGAGAGGCAGCAGAGTAACATCTCCTCCCTTTTCGCCTGCCTCTGTTTGTCGGTCTGCACCCTTTCTTCTTTCGGGAAACGTATGTTTCAGTAAGGAGCGAAGCTGGGACAGCTCGCGCTCCGCTTTTGTTAGTGTGCTGTTTGAAGTCGTTACGTTTTTCAGCTGCCTCTCCGCACCGCTTGAAAGCACCGGCCTTTTGCAAACTAATTTCTGCCCCAGAGAAGGTGACAACAAATAAGTCAGTGGTGTCAGATATTCAGTGGTGTCTGTATGTCTCAGAACTCAGTCTTGACCCGATGTAGCATCGAAACTGGATGTTACCAAAGACAGAAATTGGGCACTTGTGCATGTTCTCGTCTGTACCTCGCACAGTAATTCTGCTGAGTAAGGCATACGAGTACCAAGTGCAGTGCATATAATTTCACATGTGTAAGAAACACATTTGAAACCCGCAAACACAGTGACAGATACTACCAATGTGATGAACGGTTGCTCCTGTCGGACTCGCAGTTACCAAAGACAGTTCAGCCCCTGGACTCTTCTAGTCCAGGGGCTTCGTCACAGCGAGGGCGACACGTCCCCCAACGTTGGCAGAGGGGACAGTCCCCTCCAAGGCTAAATACTCATCCAACCTAATGGCTCCTATGACGTTAGATTGAAGAGTGCACCAAAGGGAAAATATCATAGCCAATTACCTTGGATGAAGTTGACGGAGATTTCGGAAAAAATTGCATGTTACTTTACCTTTGCTGTCATTGTCTGTGCATTTACTGTCACTAAAAGTGCATGCGTCAGTAAGATGTCAGTTGACCTGTCTCCTCGAATCTTGGATGTGGAATTGAGCAAATGCAGATTGATAACAGATATATTCGGCAGCCCGTCATCATAATCCTCATGTAGGCAATACGTTTCATGTTGGTAATTCTCATGTTTCCAGTAGATTGTTGGAAATATTCCTGGCCGTCGTATGAGCTTTGATCTTGACCATGTGCATATTGTTACGATGTTTACCTCAGAAAGGAGGCGGCTCATCCCTTACCCGACACTTTTTCCAACGGCCATTTGCGTACATGCAGATACTGATTAAGTGCTGTGTCCGAATATATAATCAATCTTGATTTGATGAATTCTGCAGCCAGGGTTCAAGTAGACAGGCCAAATACATTCCAAATATGTATCGTCCTATTAAAATTATGTTCTTTGGGTACAGTACTACACTGTCTGTTTTAGCGCATGCTGGCCCATTTCTGCACAATCATGGCATACCGCAATGGTTCCTCTGTGTGACTGATTTTATATGAATGGCCTCGTTCGAGTCGACCTAGGTTAATGAAACTTTCTTGTAACAACTCATCTACGAAACCCCGAAGCGTGGATTTCCCCTAACCTTCCTCGTTCTGGAGATCTCAAGGGGTGCTCGCCAGTGCGGATATTAACAACAAAATAGGCATCCAATTCAGCATCGAATGTGTTTTCAGGTGGCAGACGAAATGCTAGGGCCTGAACGGAAAACTATCGAATCCCTCTAGGTGGTCTGAATAGTTGGTACAGGAGGCCTCAGTGATTTTGCCCCCCCCCCCCCCCCCCCCCACCATGACAAGTGCAGAGGGTCCGTGAGCTGTTCTGTGAGGCGTCAAAGCTCCAAATAATATAAAAACTGACACATCGATTCAGTTTGTATTGTTTCCGATCACACGGCGAATTCTGACAGGTCAGTTACTTTTGGCTCCGCAGATATATGTATTTGTAAATGGACGGCAATATTTGAGGAGAGATCATACACCAAATATGGTAATTAGTTGAAAATAATGGCAGACGTGGAAGTTTTCCGCCATCTTGATATACGGCTGGATATAGCTGGCAACACATGCCGTTTACCGCCACCTTCAACTGGCGAACGGCGAGTCCATCGTTCGACGCCATCTACAACTCCTAATTCTCCAGATTCCCCCACAGTGCGGTGGTTCCTAGCACCCTCGACAGGATTATTATTATTACTTTCAGTCCATCCAAGGATCCTATGACTTCACATTGGACAGTCAGGATTTTTCTGATTTAGTATCAATGAATGCAATCAATCAATGAATCTTCCTGTTGGGCGGCGATTGTGTGAAAAGGTATCCAGGTTGAATAGGGGGGGGCAATTAGCGCCCGTTGGTATATGTTTTTACTGTTATAACCGGAAAATATATACTGTTACAAATTTTTATTGTTTTATTGTTGTTATTGTTATTTTGTTGTTATTTATTTTATTGTTTTTATTGTTGTACAAAATTTTTACTGTTATAACCGGACCAGAACCGCTTTATGTCGGAACTTGCAGTCTGGTGAGGAGTCTCAGTCCAAGTCGAACAAGCTATTTTCGGTGCTGTAACGAATGCCTGCGATTTTTAGTCAGCTTTTACTCGACATTTGCGCTGTGCACTTGCAGTGAGGAGAAATTTAGAGTAACATGTTGGTAGTGTTTGGCGAATCTGCCCACCCCCTCCCTGACAGGACTAAGGGTAGCCAGGAGGCTGATAACTCTTTGATGTTATGGGTGCAATATGACATTAGGATTTGAATTGCCTATTTAACCATGACCTATTAGCTGCCCTAGTCATTGCATCAGTACCATTTTGTCATGGTCAGGTCCTCGAAACTAGCTAGAGATCTTGACCCGCGATCTTTGTCCCTGAATGGAATGTGCAGTGACCTTGAAATATCTCAATTGTATGACACTTTAGTTTATTCACGTGATTTTTTTAATGGAGATATTTTGGGTGCGAGAGTGGAGTTTGTCGATCCCGAAACAGAGGTGGCTTTCAAGGCCTGTTAGCAAAACATATCCTTGGCTGGTTTTCAGGATTGGCTCAATAGGGTCGCGTTCGCCCTGGAGGTTAAATTGGAGGAAATGGCATTTGTTTCAACTTTGCTCTTTAATGCGTATATTCTGGACTCCATTTTCTTTGACTGTCCCATGAAAAAGGTGGGCACGTGAATACTCTAAGGTACGCATGCGTTAACGCGCACTAACGGGGGTGTGAGTTATCTTCTGCTTGGCGAGGATGGGTGGTCACCCGCCCCTAATATCTAAAAATCACGCCTGGCAACAACAAGTGTTAAACGCTATTAGGTATGTACCTGGACCTAAGCTCTGACGAAGGTGTTCTAAGTTTCTTCGTGAGGCTACATCCAAGGTCACCAGAGGCCAAAACATATCACCCTAGGGATGAAATGGGATGTGGTAGAACCGAAGGTTTTTTGGTCATAGTACGTGACTAAGAAGAGCTGTAATAAAACCATATACTACACCTGTACAATCTTCCCAGAAAACCCTGTTGAATAATATATAATGTGACCTTGCTAGGTCAAATCTAAAATTTGACCTGACTTAGGGTCTGGTAAAGATCTAATTGGGTCAAAACTCATATCACTAGAGGTACAGGGATAAGATGGACCCATTGACGTCAAAAAGCGCTGCATCGCTATCTCCGACGAAGTTACTGAGCTTAACCATATTGCCTGCGAATTTCCAACGGGGAGGTCATGTATTGTGTCAACGGAGAGGTCATGCCCTAAAGTTATCCATAGCGAAATTCCCGATATATGTGTTGTAGTATCAGGCGGGCTCATTATGTTTTTGAACCTCAGACCAATATATCAGCCCCGCTGATATATTAATATTCTATCCTTAGCTTTTCTAAACCGTATCCTTATCCTATTCTACAGTTTTTTGGAAGTGAGGTTAATTGACCTGTACTAGTGACCGGACCAAATATGACCTGGAGCCAAAATTTGACACATTCTGTAAGAGGATCAGATACAAATGCCTCCTCTTCACCTCTGCCGTCCCTCCAGGGCGGCCGGTGCTGTCCCTGCTGATTCCGCCGCCTGCCGCCCATTCCCTCCAGGGCGGGCGGAAGCTGAGGGCCATCCAGCGGTGTCAGCGTCTCCGGCAGGAGATTACCAGGACGCTTGGCAGAGACGTCTCTTGCATGCTCGAGATACCGCTCATGTTGGAGGGCTGCTGGCCGCCATGCGATGCCTGGACAAATCGGACATGAAACGCAGTTTAGAAATATTTCTGGATGCCGTTTTTTGTGTGGACATAGGCGGCTTTCAATGTATTGTGCACGTTTTGAACCGATCCAGGATAAATTTCTGGTCACTTCTCCTAACGTCAGATCTGGCACTGCGACTTAGCTCAAAACACATGGCGTGGAATTCGAAGGGTTTAAACTGTCGCATGTCAGCTTTCCTAATGTGAAAAAGCCGAATTATGGATATATGCTGGCTTTATTTGGGCACGAAATTGACTCCCCAAAAAATTCGTTGCCAAGAAAAAGGAATACCAAGAAGAGAAAGGAATCAAGAAAAGGAATAGTCATTGCCCACGAAAAAGGAATCCCTTAATGCCTGTCTGTGATGGAGGGTGAACAGTAATGTCATAAACGCCTCAATTTAAAATACGATTGGTCAGCACAAAAAACGGAAGATAGGCAAGTGATCACTAGGACAACAAAATCCGCAAACATGACGCGAAAACTGTGTATTGGAAAGCTCATTTGCGAGGGAAAATCTGCAGGTTTGGCCTTCATGTGAACGATGAATTTTTCTTCTATGAAACTTAAAAAGAGTGACTGCGTATCTGTCTTTGTTTGCCTTTGCCACGAGGGAAAATGGATGGGGACTTTTGCATTCCTAGACCTCTCTAACTGGGTTTTATTTCTAGCAAAGGTGAATCACCGCATATTGGACCACAGTGGTGGCTAAAACCGGATGCCAGAGGCTAAAGCCCCCCCACGAAATTTTGGAGTGCCTATAGAAATCGCTTACCAAGAAGTTATTCAAGGTGAATTTGGGGATAGGGTTGAGCCCCCTTAACCCCCCCGGAATAAAAGTCTTGATTCGCCACTGTTTATCCTGTTCGAAATGCGGAGACAATTTTGGACCCACGATAACTTTATCTTGTCGGAGTCTGACTTCACCCCCTCCCCGCGTGGGCCTCCGATCCACCTTCGCCCTGGTGGTGGTGGTGGTGGTGGGGTTCAAACACTCCCTCGAACTCGGTTTCTATGCAGGATAAAGAAAAATTCGAAGCTGCTGGATAGCACATAAAATATTCATGAAAAAACTACATCAGCCAGTTGTTTTGGGCCCAGGTCAATGTTGAGGTCATGACTGGTCAAAGAAGGTGGCGTGTCAGAAAAGTTTCTAGACTCTAGCGTCTGACAGAGTTGAGTTAGATTAAAATTTTAGGCACCATTCGCTTTCTCTCGTGACGGCAAATCGAATGACGTATAAGATAACAATATAAGGTTAGAAAATAAAAATGCATGTGAGGTCGTCTGGTAAACAAATTAGGTGTCATAAGTTTCGATTCGATAGATTCACGATTTTCTTACTTATGCCACCTTAAACATTTTTGGAGGTGAGGTTAGTTGATTGCACTGGTGACCTGACCTGAGATGACCTAACTCATACACTTTTGAGGAAAGTTGCGAGATTTATCAATGATAAGGTGTGCCAAGTGCGGAGGCGCTTCGCGCCGCCGTTTTTTCTTGCCGCCGGAAAAACCTGAGGGCAGGGGGTGTTCAAACACCCCCACGGGGGCAAGGGTTAAACACCAGCCCACGCATATGCGACGAGTTAATGCTTTCCAGCAACCAGAACCCATCCCAAACAGTAATATCCTGAGGCGTTACTGAGAAAAAGAGTTGTGTATGAGGTGTTCGATGAATTCCAAGTATCAGCTTTCATCCTAAGTAGTGGTGTCCGAAGCGGCTACTGCGAAAAAGTGTTTGATATGATAATTCTGAGCTTTGTGGCACTACCGTAATCGCGAATATGTGTTTGGCTGTGTTCTAAATCGTTTGCCACAACGTAAAACACAAATGAATACGTATAATATTTGGGGTCTAGCTAATGTGTAGGACGTTTATATTATCATTGAATCCTACAGCATAGAGAGCTATATCCTGAAATTGGCTTTGCTCAGAGGGTGATATCGAAATCCAGGCGGAACAAAAACAAGGTCTTGGAATTCCTCTTCAAATGAGGTAAACAGAAGTCGAAATTCCCCGCCAGGATCGAGCAAAAACGGTTATTTCCACAGGTCTCGCAATTTAATGAGCATTCTTAGCGGGTAATAGCTCTTTGGACACCATTTGGGGAGAACCAGTTCTGGTCCTAAATAATTCACTGTAGATCGCCACAAAGCTGTGGGTGGCGTGGGACTAGTGTTTCCCTTATGTTCCACGGTGTTTGTTCTGCAAACGAAAAGTGTCGGGCCAAGCGAGGGAAACTAAAAACACGATATCTCCACTTGTTTCGACCGAAGTCGGATGGTGTGGCACACACACGCAGCCCCCACGTCAGCGGGAGCAAAATGGGTGTCACACTCAGTTTCATCACTGGGCTAAGGGCACCTGCACGGTGAGTCTAAAACGGCCATCAATGCAAGGAACGCTACAGGCCAGGAGCCCTCTGAACTCTCCGAATGCCATATGGGTAGTGTAGTGCTGCGGCCATTTTCATGTGCATGTTTGCTTGACTTGCACACTGACGCGGCCTAAGTCACTGAAACGTTCGTCACGATAAATATGTACCGAATATTTCATTTATTGTCCATCTGCATCGCTATAAGGCCCGTGGTAACACTCCACATATTTCTTGCGATCCACCAAAAGCTTGTTCTTGTTTCGCTTCAACATGCCTCCAAGAGTGTTGCCACGGATTTAGGGGCGTGGGCGGACCCAGTGATGGAACCCTAGGCCCGTCCATTCCTGCCTTTGTTCGGCTGGATAGAAACGTGTCAAATATCTGTCGTATTAAGAAAACGGCGCAGTGTTGACAGTCGGTCCCCACTTTTCAGGATTGGGGGCCAGCCCTCCCCCCTCCTACTGCGGACGCCCCAGCATATCTCTAACGTACAATGTGAAGAGATAGGCCACACAATAAGGAACTAACCCACATAAACCAACATGTTAACGAACATCGCTCTTTGGGCAGATACAAGTTCATTTGTCTCTCACAAAAAATAGGAGCCACTATGCGTAAAGTTCGCACTCATGTACGCAAAACAAGGGGCAATATTTTATTTGATCCGAATACAGAAGTGATCCGTTCACTGTGGCAACAACATACGCAAGAAACCATATACGTTGAAATCAACAGCGCGTCAACGTATTATTCACAGGACTTTTGCTTCTGACATTGCCTTTTGCTTCCCCTCCGCATACAACGGTTGCAGTCACTTAACCCACATGTGTGACCTCGTCACCGCGTACTTTCGCGCTACCTTTTTCGTGAAGGTCCGCGAATTCAACCAGCACATCATAAGTCAAACGGCGAATGCATCCTGGTTCCTATCGATGTTGCTAGGTCCATGCACAAAACAATTAGCTCTCCTACCTGTCTAAGCCACGTTTCACATGGTATTGTGAGACCACCCCGACTGAGACGTTGCAACCACTCCAGATCCTCACTTTCATTTACTACAGGCGCGGTCGACGATATATGTCCAAGCTATCTACATATTTACATTTTGCAGCCACGTAAGCCAGGGCCTGCCTCCACAGTTCTTGGTCCCCTGCTGTGGGAGCAGTTAGCTGGTTCCGCCGCGGCGTCTTGGTCATCCTCATCCAGCCAGTCCTGCGCAGGGTTATCCGGTACCGGTGGAGCGGGGCACGGCTGCACGCTCTCCACCTGGTCCCACACAGCAGCGATGCCATCGAATTCTCCAGTACTGACTGTCGAATGCTCCAGCTGCAAAGTAGCCGCACTGAAGTAGGTTGGTTCCTTTTGAGTAGGATTGGGGCTCTATCGGCCTTTGGTCTGGGATGAGAACCAGCGGCCGCTGATGGTAAGGCGCTTATCAGCAGAAGCCTCACACGAGTCTTGACCTCGATCGTCGTTGGGTGGGTGTCGGCCGCTCCCAGGCCCCTGACCTATGAGAAGAAGTTCTCCACCACGTCCTGGTTCACACTGGACGTCAGGAAGTACTTGACGCCGTAGCTGTTCTTGAGCATGCCATGGTGACCTCACAGGACTTTTAAGGACATGATGAACCCGTTCTGCCTGTCGTCGGCAGCCATTCAGGTCTGGCGTCCGACGACCCGGGAGTTCCGGTCCAGTCGAGTGAACTCGAGCAGAGAGGGGCACTGAGCATCGATGGTTTACTCTCTTAGCAGCGACCGATGACCCTTGCCGTCCAGTATGCGCCGAAGTTGCAGGTGTCGAACATCTCGTCACAGGTTGATAAGCTGAGCCTGCTTGGCGAGATGCTGACCAAATAGATGGAGCAGACACTTTTTGACGCGCTCGCTGAGCATTTGGGCCGCGGGGCCTACTCGCTGTCGCTCCTGGACTGTCACCTGAAGGACAGATTTTGTTATAAATTTCATCAATGCAATGGTCGATTGATGGGCTAATGTCATACATGAATGTTTTATTGCATATGTCGCTATATCCCCTATAACCTACGTTGTCGGTGCGCCCTTAACCCCCAAATATTATGTATATTCTATTCATACAAATGGCATAAACCAAGTTGAAAGGTAAACTCTGAGTTCTGAACCAGTCAACCTATGCAAATCAATTAAATTTCACTACTCCGAAATAAAAACGAAAGCGAATAGCAATTTGCATACAAATTTAGAGGCGGACAAAGGACACAGAGCGCCTTATAAAAAGTCCTTAACTAACTAACTATCAATTCGCATACAATTGGTGGCCCGCACACATATGAGCTTCAGCTGAAGGGCGTGGAAAAGCTGTAACTCGGCGTTGTCCTTTGCCAAAAGCTGCTGGAAGAAGCCCTTGTCCAGTACTGGTGCTTATGGGCCCGGCAGCCTGGTCCAGGACGTGGTTCCTCAGGAGTTTCAGCGTGTGAGGGAAGTACACCTTAGCAACTATTGTGCGAAGGCTTAGATCTTTCTGCAAAAGCCGAGAGAGGCTAAAAATTGATACGTTTGCATCTTTGGTAATTATCAAGTGTGTGTGTTACAGAGTGGGAAACTACAAGATCGGTGGGTAAAACGAAAAAGAACATTTGAAATGATAACGAAAAGAAAAAAATAAAAAAGGTAAGAAAAAGAAAAAGATGTCATGCTCAGAGATGGGACACGTTCAGAATATTTTCATTTCGGAAGTTAGGCCCAAACAGTAAACTAGAAATCGCCGAAGGCTTTAAACTAAAGCAAATATGAAGTGTGGAAGGTGACGCATCAAACATTTTTTTCTTTGAAGGCATTCAGATCAACTGTTGTATATTAAAGCAAACATGTCCTGGCTAAAACTCAGGGTTATGTGGTACATATATACCGTTCCAATAAATCCAGCCATTCACACGCCTTTGAGTGAGCCTCACGTGCTTGACTCACATGGATGAGCAAACCAGGGATCCTCTGGGTTGATGCCAAGACCCTTGTCGTTTCAAGACGACCAGGGCAGCTTCCGGTTGGTTGCACCTAGGCAGAGGTAAAAAACGTGGATTTTGTCTCCCACAGAAGTGGAAGCGGTCTGTTTTGTCTCCTAGAAATTTGGGCTTCCTTCTAAGGGCAGCCAAGTTTATTCCTGGTGCCAGGCCTATCACTTTAAGCACAGCCAATTCTGGTCCATCACCTCCTCAGAAAAAAGAGATTCGCTAAGAGGACATCAGATCAGATGCAAAAACTGGTGTCCACTGGAACATACTGGGAGGAAACATCAGCTCTTTCCAACTAATCAGCGTCATGCAGTAGGCGTAGCAAGGCCAAGGTATTATCAAAATGTAATTAAGACCTATGTTCATTTTGTATTATGGCATAAATGTCACACAGAAAAACAGTTCATGCAACCAAACTCACAAAAATGTTTTCATTATAAAACCCTTTGTCTAACCTTCTTAATTGAAATTTGCATGTTAGAATTTTGTTCCTCTTATCTCATCTGAAAAAAACACCTTTTATTTGAACACAGATTGGTAGAGGTTTGAGACCAGCTTGGAGCTTTGAGGAAGCTTGATAAGATGCTAGAAAAATTGTGAGGGGCAAGTTGGAGGAGGCACTTTTTCATGGAGGAGGAACATTTCCATGATTTCAGGCACGATGATTACTTTTCATACCTTTTATTTCAAGTTTAAATCATTATTGCTTGTACATTCTTCCTGTATTGTTCTCTGCCTAGAAAACCAAAACAGAAAGTAAAAGCCCTACCGTATTCTGGGATACAAATAAATATACACTGATGTGTAGGTAGGTATGTTCGAAGCTTCCAGACGCAGGTTTTGGAAATCACCCTACATTATTGTACAAATGGCAACTGGTTTCTTCCTTGAACATATTGCCCGGAACTTTCCACCGACCCCAGAGCCTGCTTTCTTCAAAATCACAGGACGCCCAGGATGCACTTTCCTCATATGCCTCTTCAAATTCCGGTATTCACCGGAAAATGAGCATCCTCCATATCCACACGATACTTTAGCCCCACTCGAACTCGGTCGGGTCGTGACAAGGTACTCTTCACCCTGGACACTGAAAATAAAGCCCAACCCCACACAATCACCAAGAAACAATGAAAGAGGCAGACGATTCTAAAAGAGCGCCACTGCTCGTACCGTTATTAGGAGACACCGAAGGAACAACTTGACTCTTCATTGATTTCCAATAAATGACGTCATGTTTCATTTTTGTGAATTTGTAGGGATGTATTGTCCTGGTTTCATCTATTTTAGATATTCGAATGTAATTTAAAACAAATTAAACTACAATCTCGAAAAGAATTAGGCATTTGAGAGAAAAAAATGCAGCAAATTTCTGTGCGACAATTTAATTCATTTCTTTCATCACCGCCAGACTATATTTTCCGGTCAATTTTTGATCGGACGTTGGCTCCTTAATAAGGCCTAGAACACTGTTTCTTAATAAAAGAAAATGACCTCTAGGTGTCCCAAGGAGCGTCAACGAGCCGCCTACAGTTGTCACTTGCAGCGAAAGCTGCCGCCTGCTGAGTTCAGCATTAATCTCGGGCTGAGGTCATATGACCCAATGATCAAAACATCCACGAATAACAAAACCCAATTATCAAAAGGCCTAAACGGTATTTTTGTCTCCCCGGCAGCTATGCGGCTTAGGAGGGTTTGTCTCCCACGGACGGTGGCGTGTTGGCGCATTCTTGACCTCTGCACCTAGGCCACACACCGTCGCAGCGACAGGGGAGCCAGCCTCCTCGACAGCATGTATGCAACAGAACAGAATGTCACGCGTCATGTCGTGATCGAAATCGAAATCGAAGTATATCGGCTGCTTCCAGTGGCTGCATAAGCTGCGGATCATCATGACGTACATGCGAGAGTGGGGCCGTATTCTGCATCGTGTCGAATCATAGCACCATCACGATTCAATGTACATTTCATCCAATGATAGCACAGCTAGCCGCTCTTCGGACGTGAGCGGGTCATTGACGGTATGCACTATATTGAGGGACGTATCTAACACTCCGGGAACTATCCGAAAGCTACGGGTTCACCTGCGTAGTGTGGTCACGCCTGGAAGAGACAGACTGAACTAACCCCTAAGCATATTGTAGCATTTCTGGGAGCTGCAGCGTATTACCAGCGCTTTGACAATATCTTCCTTGTGCCAGTTAACGCTACGCCCACTTTCCAACTTAGCCAGCTGCTTTTTTATGGAAAAGACCCCACGCATGACGGTCCTAAGGTTGTCTACGGCCTCCTTGGCGCCGCTAAGTTCAGTCCTAAGCCTCTTCTCCAGTGCCCGCCGCTCCTCTCCCAGACGTCGTCGTCGATCTCGCCTCAGCTCCACTTCTTTCTCACGCAACTGCGTGTACAGTGCCTCACACCGTCTCCTCCCGAGTCACCCTTCCACAGACTGCAGCGCGGCGGAGTCCGGTCCGCTGCTCTGGAAACGAGAACACATTTTCCGAAGTTCCTAAGCAAGTTTGAATACGTGTCACGACTGAGCGAGGTACATGTTTATCTAGCAACGTTGTAAATTTCGGTGTGCTAAGGTGATGAGCATGATTACGAGTTGACAGGATGTTTAATGTCCTGCCTCTTTGAATCCGGGATACGAAATATATCTAATAGACTGGGGTTATATATTTGGGCACAGCCTTTTATCAGAATGAGGTAGGTAAACAAGATAAAATCACAAATGGTTGGTGATAGTGTAGCAAGAGCTCAAATTGAGTTTCATACAAATGCCTTTCAGGTTGAGTTCTTAAAAATCGGCTGCTGTGACAATAATACTAATATAAAAATTATTATCAGTACCTGTACTTATAATTATTAACCAAAATTCGCTAAAATATTTTATGTTATTTATGTATTTATATAGTTATTCATTTATTTTTCCTGACATCAGATAAAATGCTGACAATAAACCATTTCTCTGTTACGAGTACATGTTTACTAATTCCAGCAGAGCATATCTAATACAGGAATAGCATCGGGCTGGAATAAATGGGAAAGTTGATATTGTTACCATTTTAGCTGCAGTCAGCAAAAACATAATTCTAAATAACCTATTACAATATTTAAGCGATTTTTTGTTAATAAAAAGCTAGTGACTGGCTGAAATAAATGAAAAGTCCGTCACACAACTACTGGTCTAGTTTTGCTGCATTGTGGACATATTGTTAGGTTAGAGGTAGCCAGAGTATTATTATCACGGCATCCGGTTTTTAAGAATTCATTATTAAAAGGCATTTGTGTGAAATTCAATTCGAGGTCTTACTAAACTAAGACCAACAATTTATTATTTGATTTATTGCTTACCTATCTGATTCTGATGAAGAGCTGTGCCCGAATATATACATATATAATCCCAGTGTATTAGATACCTTTCGTATCCATGATTCGAAAAGGCAGGATACACAATATCCTGTTAATTAGCTACATTCTAGATGCAAGCCGTTTGACAAAGATGATGCTTCTTCACGGATGTGGGACGGAGGACTCTCGATAAAACCCATACAATTACAATCACAAAAATACCCACCAACTTAAAATCGGATATCAATTAAAAATTCAAGAGCACAGCCTCGTAACGTGCCAAGAACAAGCAAGGCCATTATTTTGTTTTGCTGCTTTCTGGGTATTTATATTGAAAAGAGTAAATATTTCAAGTTTATCTGGCAGCCTCATAGGCCTCAATCAGTTTGACTTGATTGCAATCAGTTTTATTACTTACGGCCCCGTGCTGGGACATCTCTTTGGTGTTCCAGTTGCGGCTGAAGGTCGCCCGGCGGGAATTACAGACTGGAGCCTAATTCCGAAGTAATGGGAAACTGGTAGATTACTGTGAATAAAGTGGAAGGTAAAAAGAACTCGCCGCTCCGGCCTGGTCAATGAGACCAGTTAGTACAGATGCCACAGAGTAATTATAGCGTGGGTGCCATAACATGGTAGATAGAAACACATGGGGTTGGGGAATGACATTAAGATTGGCATAAAAATTTCCTTGTCCTGGTGTATGTGATCTAAGTAACTTGCGCCTCAACTTTGATGGGAGCAAGCAAAATCAAACCACTTACTGTGTCCCATCTGGGGGAGGGGCACAAATGCAGCGGTGCCGAATGGTTGGTCCAGCACCCAGGTGCAGAACACAGGTCCCGCTGCCTCCCTTTTCGGTGAATCTTGATCTCCTGCGCACCATGCTGATGTCGAATAATTTCCAACACGACAGCATGCTATGAAGACGTGAACAATTGAGAGGTCCGGTTGTCCGATCAAGATATAATGCAGACAAAAAGTCAGGCGCCTGCAACCACTGCAATTTTAGCGCAAATATTACCAACACAGAATGCTACACATTCACTTTCAGCATCGCCGGCCGGTTTTCAGTGCCCTCACCGTTCAGCAACACACTAGATAATATTTCTGCTTTTTACGGCCAGCGACCCAACGTTCGCGCCAATTTCGACACCAGGGTTTTGTCTTGAAAGCACTTGCGGACTCGGAAGATATGCTGGGCCATTTGATGCTGGTAGTGACTTGATGTTGCATTCTTCTGTTGATTAATCGGATGTAAACACTGACGAAATGGAGGATAAACTGTGAATAGGCTTTTCACATTTAAACTGTTTTGGAGGCAGAAGTTCTTATCAAAATTGAAGAAAAATATTTAGGTTTTCACACTGAGGATATTTTCACTTATTTATAACCTCGTAACGAGGGCTTCAGAACCATAAAGTTTGTATTCTAAATATCTGCATCATTAGTAAGCATTTACCAGCTTTCGACTCCAAAAACAAACATTGCGGGCATAAAAGTTAGCACGAGAACAAGGTTTTGATCAGGGTTGAGTGGGAATTGATCTGTCACATTCGTATCGAAACTAGGTGCGTACCATGCTTAGAATGCAGACACTAGGTCTAGGTAAAGTCCTTCCAGGGTCATCAAATGTGCTAGGAAGTTTTACTCTAGTAAGTTAGAGCGAGAACAAGGCGTTGCTCAGTGTTTGGGTGGAGCTAGTGTCTGATTTAGGAAATAATAAACTATTTAGCTTTAGCAATGGTGAATTACAAGCCAGTGACTAGGTCTATGAAAAGTTAAAAAAATGAATCATTGATCACTATTTGAAAAAAACTCTGTTCCTGCTGAGAAAATATTGATCACATCCGAGGCAACTGCATTAGAACATGTTTTATTTTTGTTTTTTATTAATCAACTTCAAACAGATTGCACAATTACACAAAAGTTTTATGATAGGAAAACAACCAGAAGAAATTATACATTGTTAAAAAATACACTGACACATGGGCAACGTTGACCCTAACGCCTTGAGCCTGGCCAAAGATACACGTATGGTACCATACAGAAATAAGCACGAATCTCCCACTGTTAAGAAGTTCTCCCTGCTGTGAAAACGACCCTGGCCGCAGGCCCAGGGTCGTTTTCACATAGCAGTCTCACGCAATGTCTCCAGCAGTACGTCCAAAAGGTGATCTCATTCCACGCTGGACGCTACGCGCCTCCGTTTCTAGGCTATTTGCAAAACCCGAGGCGGAGGGGGAGGGGGAGGGTGGGTACCCGCCCCCGTCAATGCGCGTGTTAAGCGTTTTACCAACAGCGGCAGCACACTACGCAAAGTGCGCGCTCGTCACTTTTCCCCTTAGCGATCTCGACCTCAGTTGGAGGGCCCTCGGGCATCCGCAGATCTCTGGCAACTGTGTGTTGACATGGCAACTGTGTGTTGACACTGCCTTCTGCTGGAACCAGTCGAAAGCTGGTTGGTACCTTATGAACGATACCTGTATTAAGGAAGTACTGGCCGAGGAAGTGAAGAGGGCAGAAGCATACGTGCTTTGTTACGTTGCCAGAGATGCTGTTTAGTTGTTTTAAAAATGGTTTTCCTTGAATTTTTCAATGGCAGAATGGGGTGGTGCAGCAAGTCAAAGTTCACTTTAGTTTACTTACCTATGTCTTATATGTGTATTGTATCTTTGTATTTGTATTTATGTATGTACCTTTGTATCTATGTGCCTTTGTATTGTATTTTTGAATTGTAAGTAGCCAAAATGAATAAACACATTTTCCCTTTACTTTAGCACGAAATCAATATGGTATAAAACACACAAACCAGTATTGGTTTTTCAGTCTGAAGATATCATACTTTTTATTTACCTCCACCATGTTGCAGATACAGGAAAACACGTATTTGTTCGCTTTTTGAACACTTGTCACTGATGATGTGGGTCATAAATGAGCTAAATTTAGCGCGCAAAAAGTAAGTGACATGTTCTAGGCTCGCAAAAGACTGAAGAGTAATGGGCGAAACGTTCATTTCCACGGAATGATAATTTTAATTTTAACTCTAGGAAGATTCATCTTGGCTCCTTTATGGGTCGACATCATCACCAAGTGTTTGAAAAGCAATCTAGAAGTGTTTTTCTCAAACATTTTCAAGACAGTGGATGGAGACAATTAATTGTATGACATGCTTAGATTGAAAGCCTCTAAGTGTTGCTTGTCTAAGGTTAAATTTTTTGTGTGCTACAGTGTGGAAACGTGTTTATCTGTGCAGGTGTTTGTGGATGTGCTCAAGGAGTTAGCCGAAATTTTACCCTATGTCAGCATAATTCTTAATACATTTGTCATTTCTTTCCGTCCCTTTCCCGCCATAAAAGAAAATGTGAATCGTAGTAGTGACAGAATCTTGGGACGAATGACAAATACATGGACATTATTCCAGGACCATCTAGGCCATCTGACATTTCAGCCATCTGCTGCATTTGAACAGCTCAGCAATCTGCCGTCATCGCATCCTGCAGTACTTCGATGACTCTTTTCGACCTTTTGTCTTTGACGTCCACGTACTCTACTGCGAGCATGTGGGAGCTCATGAAGCGGCCAGTGATTTTCGCCCCTTTGTACTTGAGGCCCAACACAAGCTGGCAATTCACACGAGGAGCGTCTTCCACCGTCTTCATATGAGGATGATATGTGGCGGAGAAATCCGAGAGAGTGAGAAGATAATCACCCTCCAGCTTGTCCTGGCCGACAAGGCAATCTGGGCACGCGAAGCAACCTCTGGGTCGGAGACGCAGCATCTCAGACGGATGAGGCACGGTCGCTCCAACCATATCTGTTACTGCTCTCAGGTTTCCAGCTCGCTTCCATGACACGAACCTGATGTTGTCGGCCAGTGTGGACGAACACGGAATGTTGCTGCGGGTTGAGACATATGTCTAAATTGAAACAGCGTACAGGAGAACTCCGCTGTGTTTATGCGATCGCACAATCGGTCAGAGGAAGAGGACAGAGCGAGCCCCTTGAGAGTCCTGAAGTTGGAGATCTTTCTCAACAACTTCGTGAGCACCCTCTGAGGGGAGGCGTTACCCATGTCACTGATGAATCGAGGGAAGAAAGGCTTTATTGAGGCTGTCAATCGGAGGAGGGAGGCCGTGGACATGTTCCTCTCTTGCAAGCACATCTTGAATCCTTCGTGGTGGATCTGAGACTTGTTGGCCTTGAGCAGCTCCGAGACGGCGTCCTGTACTACGGTGCTACATTGGGATGAAGAAAGAATTCCGGTTGCGTTGGGGCTCTCAAGGAGAGGACTAAGGTCTCGCATTTCTTTTACCAGTGGGTTGGACATGACTTGGAAACACGTAGAGATTGTTGCATCGGTTGAACTGTGCATGATTTTGCAAAAACTCAAAGACTCGGTCAATGAATCAGGGAACTGCCGAATCATGAATCGATTCAGGTTGCAGCCTCCTTGACTGCCCAGCGAGGCGTCCCGGAAAACGTTATCCAACATCCATCGATCCAGGAAATGGGGGCGTTGACACAGCTTCTTCACTTGTACTTTTCGGATGAACTGTATCAGGCCTTGGTTTCCAGTCTCCAACACGGGATTAAATTCCAGATACCTATCCCAGATATCGCTTGCGGCATGCCCGTGGACGAGCATCGGGAAAATCGGATCGTCCAACCTCTGGGAGATTGTGAGGCACTGGGTTGCTACGTTCGATAGTACCGACGCAAGTGAAGGCAACTCGTCGTTCATGCATGTTGTTAGCCTGGAGACGCCCTTCAGCCAGAGACCCTCCATCCGCCGATTCAAGACAGGAACCTTTCCGTAGAGAAAAAGGCTGTTCGAGGCCCACGTTTCTTCTAGTTTCAACTTGAGGCCCATGGATTGGGCACTCTGCTCTAAGGCGAGCATGATCCGTTTCACGATGTCCCGAATTCGAAGGAGCTCCTCTCTCACCAATTGGACCTCCAAGTGACTAGCTACCTTGAATTGGAGGGAAACAACCTGGTTGTCACCCTGCGCCAGAATCTTCACCGTCGCGTTCGTTCCTTTCGTTGGTTCCTCCAGGGCCATGGCAGAGATTGCAGTCCACGTCTTCTGGCTCAAGCCTTCATTTCCTCCTGATTGACCCACCCACGCGTAGGGGGTGCCGCTGTCCCTCGAGCAGATGTCTCCGTCAACCTTCAGCTTATCCGGTTCCGCTGCGTAATAAAACCAGGAATTTTCATAAATGTCATAAGCATGGCAGAAGAAGTTTTGAAACCCAAATGCCTTATCCAGGACCTGTCTGACTGATTGGTTGTTTGACCTAATTTGGAAGTTGCTATATTTATCGTAATCCATACCGATATGGTAGGTTACTGTACGCTCATTTCCGCTCGAAGACGCCGTGTGATCCATAATCTTGGTTAAG
Source organism: Lepas anatifera (assembly GCA_034440635.1). NCBI lineage: Eukaryota > Metazoa > Arthropoda > Thecostraca > Lepadidae > Lepas > Lepas anatifera. The sequence continues at coordinate 73,071 of JAOTON010001071.1, read as the reverse complement.
AGATCCGTATACGAATCTGTCATCGTCAGCTCAGGGACTCTGGGTACGATATATTTGGCCATCAGGTACTCAGAGAGTACAAAGTATGTTTTCATGGGGAGGCTCATCAGCGAAAAGAGTCTGCCTTGTTCATTGACCTCTCTTTCTTTAAGAGAATGACCAATGACCATAGCTTCTGTTCCGATCCCGTCTGAGTCCACCTCTGAGATGAATTTTCTAGTGTCAAACCCTTCGCTGGTGAGTGTGGCCAACAGCACCCTCCTCGACACTGATGGACCGATGGTGCCTTGCTTGAGGAACTTGGTCAATGGCTCTCTGGTGAGGGAGTGGGCCTTGTCGTCCAATAAAAGCTCGTTTGGGAGGACGTCGGGGAGCTCGAAGAGTTTTCCGTGCTGGATCAAGTGCCAATTTTGGGGTATGTCATCCATCTCAGCTACAGTTGGGAGCCGGTTCCATTCCACACACTCTCTTAATAGGGCTCTCTTAATTTGATCTAAGAGTGCCGTTTTGGTGGGGATTCATGCCATTTTCAGCCGAATGCCCACCAGCCCTAATTCCTAAAGTATGCTCTGACGTGAAACAGTGATGAGTTTGTGATTTCACGCAAAGTAGGTAAACCAATACACTGTCATTGGGACTGAATGTACATTGTACATACATGTCGAACATAAAATTAAAAAAACTAGCCGTGCTTTCGAAACCTCATGTCCATTGAAACAATATAGGATATGGAAACGTGATATCGGGCATTCTATTTAAAATGCAAACAACAGATTGGGAATGCCGAAAAGGAAACGTGCCTTCATATCAAAGTCAGTGAGAATGACTGAGGTCAGAGTATTTCGGTGCTGTGGTGTATACAGACGAGTGAAACCTGGTTTCCCTTTTTTCGAAAAAATTTCAGCTCCTTTTCACCCTTTACCCTGCCCTGTACCCTCATTGAGTAAATACATAAATAAATATAATCCAACAGAGACGAGAGTCGATTCCGTTCCCACACTTACCGGCAGATGTCGAGTGCTCAGCTTGGGGCACAGCTTCAGCTCAGTCCCATCGGTGTCTAGCACCTTCTGGAACACGCTCCTGTTGATGACTTTTCTGAATGGAAGCGTCAGGCCTTGGTCCAGGATGTGGTTGTTCTTCAAACAGTTCTTCCGGCATGCTATATACATGTGGCGACTTCAGTTCGAATCCCATTATACAGGTGTCCCAATCACTGTAAACAAAGATATACAAACATGTTTTAAACGGTACATATTTTCGATGCAATTCTGCGAGCGGGAAGATGATTAAATCACCTAGATCGAAATGGAAAATGACGTCGAGATTCGAAGAATATTGGAACTAAAAAACGAGGCACTTTGAACAATGCATTGTTGTTCCAAGGTACCCATAGATTTTCCACGGATGTCGCTACTTCTTTGTAAGGGAAGTGGCCAGTCAGCAAATGAACGAGTGTTAGACTGCTAAATAAACGGTCAAATTCTGAGCTTACAAAGTATGAACGATCTAATTCAATATCCTGCCTTCTGCAAAGACGATGTCAACAGGTCCCAGCTGCTTTGGAGTGTAAAATGGGACCGGAACGTATGGGAAACTGAATATGAAACTTGCAGGGAGACGTACTCGAAGCGGCGCCCCCTTTGTTATGCACGGAAATTGGCCTGAAAACTTGCGTCATTGGCAGCGGTAAGTGAAGAACGTGAAGACCTTACTCACGGATTTGGTTCAATTTTTCATGGCTAAACTCTCAGAACGCTACCTGAAGCTGGAAATCGAGATTGGCCATTGACCTTTCTCCATTCGGTGAAGCACTTCCGGAGGGTAGTTCTGGGTAAGGCGACTGCGGTTTTTGATAGCTGGTATGCTCGTTGAGTTCCATCAGCGTTGTTTATTGAAGCGTGTGCTGACCAACAGCCAGCCCAAAGTGATCCTAGTTGTATGTTTTACCCACTTCACGCGAACGCGACAGGGGTCAACTGCGCCCGCCGCGGACACGGGCTGATGCGGGAAGACGGGGGTGAGGGGATGTAGTCTGTTTTACTGACTTCAATTGCTGAGTCATCTCTTCACCTTTTTTATCTGTCAGCGCAGTATGCAAGAACTCATGATTCACACGTATTGATTCGCTGGTTTAATAAAGTGTTTTTATTTTCTATGCTAGGCAAGCTGCCTTCTGTCTTCATGTTACATTCAGGGTCTTGAACAGGGTCTGTATTGTGTATTTACGCAGTGAATGTGTCGTTGACTCCGGATGCAAGGGCCTGTGTTGACAGAGTGGCTATTCTGATGCAAATTAAAAGCCTCAAATGTAGGAAGAGCACGAAATTACACTCTGCATGCTCGAGGGAGGGGACAGCAGGCCCCTCCTTTGGGCCCTCAAGTTTCGCCTCCGCCTATGTCGGGCGCCGAGGTCGCTCCACGACATGGTTCCTGGCGGTCATTAGGCGCCAATCTACGGTGGGGGTGAGCCTTGACCTGTTGTCAGTGCTACCATCACTTTGGCTGGCCCTGGACCCAGCGTTCCGTGCCGCCCCCTCACCTGAAGTTAGGTCTCTGCACATTACATTTAGCTCTTGCACTCCCCTCTACTCCTTCTATACCTGATGTCATTTGTGACATGATGCTTTAGTCGATGGTATGAAATTGTTCGAATCTTAAGGATCAAGATAAGAGAGATCTAAAAAGGACGGCGAGGTCATAAATACGACACGACATCGCCCTAACTGCCATGCCAAAGGCCATAGCTCTAAAACATGGCTTGAAGTAATGAATTTCTGGAAACCCCGTTCAAAATATTTTTGTCTTCATTTTTTAAAATCCGCCTTCCGCGTATTTTCCTCAATGAATTTTACTTCTGGGCTAATGGCTGTGTCGTTCCAAACGTTGACAGGTTTCAGGAAGCATTCTGGCTGCCACGACTCAGTCCGTGCAAGCTCATGAGGGCTGTGTTATTGACGTCTTTGCGTAACGTTCAGAGCTTAATTTCATAGGCCGGCCTGAATCCCCTAAAATGGTTCGTGACACGAAATGTGGCCATGACCCAGCGTTTAGGAACCAAGTGCCCACCCTGCCTGTCTGATATTTTAGTTTGGGGAAGCTACAATTCTATTTATATCCCCATGATGCTTTTAAAGACTTTTTGCAAACTTGATGTCCACCAGCCGTACAGAATCAGTACCGCACGTATGTTTATTTTAAAGGGTCTTCAGCGCGGGGCGCGACTGTAATCTTTCTTTGAGTCCATTTAAATGGGGTGGGGGGAGGGAGGTAAATGTGTTTTAGGTGGTCTGAGGCCGCCACCCGAGTTTACAAGCTCGTGGCAGAGTTGCGCGACTCGCGAGTCAGAGTCGGAGTTTAACTCAAATTCTGACTCATTCGACTCTAAGTTGAGAAGAGTCGAAACAATTAGACTAGTGAGTTGAGTCGAGTCAGTTCATAACACGTCAATGAGTTGAGATGAGTTGAGTTGTGAAGACCAGTCAAATGAGTTGACGAAAAAAGTTGGCTCAACAGGTAAACATGGTGTGAAGTAGAGGTGTTTGAATTTGCCTACCTGCTGCAAGTCTCCTTTAACCTCCTTTAAATAACGTTTTCCTCTAGCGTTTCAATTGTTTAAATCAAAGACTCAATTTGTTTCAATATATCAATAACTGTACAGTTGAATTGCTTGCTTTAAAGGCCCATCCCGTCTGAAGAAATCCCTTGGCACAAATGATACATGCACTCGAAAAATTAAACAACTTCCTATCACTGGCCTTGTCTTAAACATTTGAAGTGGTGGAACGCACCACAAAATACATTTCAAATCTCTCAAAAACTTCTCATCTTCAATATTTAACATTACTTCTTTACTTCAAGCCCTGCAACAACAACAGACGTCGTCGCTGGTTGTCAGTAGTCGTCGACTGAGAATAGTGTGCGCCATTGCTGTCTTTGAAGAACAAATTCAACCAATTATAGGCTCAAGCTTAGGTAGCTTCAGGGCGAAAAGTGTTACGTGGTAACTCATGGAGTGATACAAATGTTTGTATACTTACACGTGACATTATTTCTTATGTCTGAGATGCGCCGTCTGCAGCTGTTTTATTCATTTTGCCTATTTTAAGGAGATATTGCTATTAGCATATAATTATTGGATCCCTGATTTGACAACAATGTTGAGACGCCTTTATTGCAAGAGTCAGAGGAATTGTTTTATGTTACTGGTTTTGTCTGATCAGAGGCCCTTGCTTGGCGTCCGTATTTGATATGGAAACCTATACATTAACAATTTTCTATGAAACCGTGCTCCCATGATTTTAAAGAACGATAGGTGTGTGCTGTATTGGAGGTTCTCAAGCTGAAAATTGGATTAGGTTTTGAAATATGAATATATTAAAAAGCAACACATTGATAAAATTCCATTTCTATTGTTCTTTGTCATATATGGTATACTATTTCTTAGGGTTTGCTGTAGTTCTTAGAATAGGCAATTTGAATTACAACTAGGTAGGTGCTCTAGTAATAATTGCTTAAATTTTGATTAAGCTCGTGGCATAGGAATGTTTCATTTAGAAAATTACCTAGCATCGTTCTTTAAAAGAAAAGCAGTACATATACGGTCCCTGCAAAAACAAGTTCGATAGGCATCGTGTCATTCTTTTGGGTCGTATTTTAATGAAACTTTGGAAGTTCAATTTTTGCCTAAGTTGGGGTATGCTTAGCCCTTTTGGGTTCCTTTTGATTCCATATACCTACCTAGTTTAATATTCAATGCATATTTTAGAAATCTTTGCAACATGTTCTGGTAGCTTTTTTGGGCAGTGATAGTCTGGAAGAATTTAAAAAGGAAAATTATTCGATGAGCTGCTGGCTAATTGTTAACCAATCTTTGAATGTCAATGAATAAATTTTGCTTCTATTAATCTTCAGTTTCCTGTAGGACTTTTTGAACAGGTTGTGTTGAAATGTTTTGCTGGTTTGTTTATTTATTTCTTAATGCTTTGTTGTATATAGTATTTATCAATAATTTATGTTGAAAACGAGTCAAAGTTTGAGTTGAGTTGATTCAGAGTTGAAGTCGGATGAAGTCTTGATTGGAGTTGAGTCACCTGTAACCATCCCTGAAATTTAATATCATGCTTATTAGTTTGGACCTTCGTTGGTATGGAAGTTCAATCGTTTTGCCAGCAGTTGAGTTGAGTTGAGTCGACTCAAGAAAATTCTGAAACGCACAACACTGGTTCGTGGAAGCTGCAAAAAGGCCATCATTTCCTGTGAGAACAGTGAAGGCGCGTGACATTTAAGAGCGAACACTTTGTTCCGGAAAACGGTCTTGTAAAAAGGATAAAATCACATCTGGGCCCCATTTCATAAAAGTTGTAGAAATGCGGCGTGTTTTACACCACATTCGCCTAAAAAGTTACGCCGCACTCAGAATCACGTTTCACAAAGAGCGGTGACATTCACGCGAAAGCGACGTAGATATCAAATGCAGCGTGAATTGCGCCCAATTCCAGAATGGAATTAACCCTTTCAAATATGGCATATAACTGCTTTATTAACATTAAAAGGGCATATATATTTTCAATAAATTATTTGAATGAAAATAATTGTACTTATTTGCTCTTATTAGATTTTTAAGTTTCTAATGCACTTTTACAAATACTGCGGAGGAGGATGCACTAACAGCTGACGCAATAAAAATACGACGTATTCGTTTTTGGACGTACTCCATTTTTTTAGGTAGTTGCTGTCAAGAAGGTCTTAAAAAGGTTATTGTATTGTTTTGCGAGTGTAGTTCAGTGGAATTTGAGGTGAATTGTGTTTACTAATCATGTGTGAACTGTGAAAGGACTGTGAACCTTATAATTTCGTGAAACTGGAAAAGGAATAGTGAGTAAACATCTTTGAAGAATAACTAGATCAAGATGCTGGTACTTAGGTACCTAGGTATATCATCATTTTCGCCAGAGGCCTCAGTAGAGATATTTGGATTTTGTTGGTGACAGATACCTTAAATGGAATTTTTGCCCTCCATAGACTCCATCTAACACTTTGTCAGTGTCAGCCTATCTAGGGTTCTGTCCTCACTAGACTGTAAAATAACAGTAACGGCAGAAAGTCAAAGTAAAAATCAATGTCAGCTTTCCTGTGTATTTGCATCAATAGCTATCATCATTTTTGGCATACCAAATGGCCATAGAACTCTACATATCAGCTCAATTTGGCATGTGCAACTTGCACTTCATACCTGTGCAAGGAAGAATTTGCACACCGTTTTTATTTAAGTTTATTTTACATTCATGACTCTTTTTGTCATTCACTACACTACCTAATTTTGCCTCAGATTCAGAATTCCATAAGAAATGATATATTTTTCATGTTTTGCTTCATTGTCTGATAACTGTTACGCTGCTTTATCTTGCATAGCTTTTCAGTTGTGTTTTACATATTCAACGTACATGTTGTCTGCTATATGAAACAATATTGGCAATATTCTACGCTGCATTCCAGTACAGCGTAGTTTAGAGCAGCGTAACTTTGCAAGTAGTTGTATTTTACGCTGCTTTTTTGTGAAACAAGATTGTGGTGTATTATTCACTTTCTACGCTGCATTATGCTACTTCTACGCTATAAGCGTAAGTTACGCCTTTTATGAAATGGGGAACTGGTGATTTTGATCACCCAGTACCTTACCAACTAGATATCAAGTTGAGCACTCGGGCCGTTTCTGAAATTCATCCCCAAGATTTAGATCGTCGTAATTTTTTTGATCAGGGCGCAAAATATGACGCCTTCTAATAAAGAAAAGAAGAGTGAGAAGGTTTCAATAGTCTTTACCAAACAGAAACGTGGCGCATGTCCGTTGGAGCTGGACATGATATCGCCATGGGATGAGCATACCGAAAAATATTCGGTTTGGTATCCCATTTGTCGCGCATCTCACCGTTTCCAGTGAGATGGCGTGTTTTTAGGGGAACGTGACCCTGCCATTTGCCGCGCAGTTCACCGTTTCCAGTGAGATAGCCTGTTTGGAGGTGAGCGTGACCCTGCTCCGACCCAGTGCGGATCCCCGTCGTCGCCGAACTCCATCACCAGCCATGAGGTCCCTGGCGGGGAGGTTGATATCCATGCTGAATAAGTAGTACCCTCATGAAACACTGGTTTTGTCGGAGGTGAAATCTGAGAGAAAACAAATATGACATCCTGGGTTTGCTGTATGCTCTACGTGATTCGTGTTCGGTTCAAATCGCATGAAACTGATATTAAACGAGGATTGTAATTTGACACTAAAACAACGACGAGCAGGCTGGGCGAAACTGCCCCCCCCGCCGCCGTGACCCGGGCTTATCCAGTAGATGCTCAGAGTATCATTATTGGGCGGTATCGAGCGATGCCGCGGCCGTGCCCACCGGAGCGTCACTACGGCGCTGGCGGCGCGCCAGAGCTGGAGTGACGCGCGCCGCCACTGCCGCAACACCTCTGTTGCCAGATGCGACATAATGGAGCAGTGTCGTTACCAGCCGCCGACCCGCGTCGATAACGACAGAGTATCGTATGTCCAGCGCTGCGCTCGTGCGGCGAAGACTGATTCCAGACCCTACGGCATCCGGCTGGATACGAAAGGTTTCCAGGAATCGAGTGTTGGTCTCTAATGCAGCCTGCTTGTTCAATGGTTGGGCTGACTTCATTTCACATTACAGAATTTTTGACGGTTGTCAAGCATTGGTAAATCATTGGTTAAGGACATGGTGATAGGTTTGCGAAGGGGGAAACCGAGTGGTGAATGTCTGTATATCCACCCGTCCCGATTTATTCGACGGTTAGATCAGTGTCCCAAAAACGGGGGTGCCGGGCGCGGACCGACACTCAGGCAGGAATAATTTTCCACTCACTTCAGCACCCCTTTTCCTGCATTTTCCACTCTTGCTTCAATTCAATTGCTAAGCCGGCAATTTGTAATTTTCTCTTTTTGGGGTATTGTTTTTGTATGCAGGAATGGGTTGGGACTTTTTTGATTTGAGTGAATATATTTACTATACATGTGATTGGTCAATTATGTAACCATTTACTCAATTATAATTGCAAGCATGTTATGGGTTTGCTATGCAATGCATTAAGGGTTTGATTTTTAAACCCAGGTTCCGTATTCAAGTTTGTATGTTAAAATTATGCCCTTTTTAAATCAAAATGAGCAAAAACTTCCAGCAACAGAAATTAAAATGTCTGGACCTAAACTGGGACATTCACCCTCTTGAAAAGTAAAAACAAACCGTTGCAGTGTCTAAAATTGACAGTTCTAAATTTTCCACTCCCTGACCAGAACTTTTGTCTGAATTTTTCACTCGGTATGTTAGTCCTAAACTAACTTGGGTACACTGGGCTAGACCCATCAGTGCAACTCTTTCGTTGTATTAAACACCACTGCATCCTTATGAAAGTAGCAAAAGAAAGCATTTTCCTAGTTCAGCAATGCATGTTGTAATATATTTTATGCCAAAATTGGCTCGTGACTGGGGGAGGGGGGGCAGGGACGGACGCAGACCTGAGTTTTGGGGGGGGCAAACTCATGTCTGCCTCTCCTCCTGTGCTGGAGGAGGGTGGACGTGCGATTCGCTCTCCTGGAGGGGAAGCAAATATTTTTGCTCGACAGATCTAGTGTTAACACCTTGTTTAAAAATAATTATCCGGCCTTTTGGGGGACCATGGCCAGAATGGCCCCCTGCGTCCGCCAATGAGGGGGGGACTGGCCACCTCATGCCTCCCCGTGTCAACGCCCCTAGTAATGGCTCTGAAGACGAACCGCTAATTATTTTGTATGTCAACAGAAGTGTTGTTGGTGATACCGTTCGAGGTTTGCGAGTGGACAGCTGAACTTTCGACGCTCCCTCACACATTTCTGCACCCGGCCACGTCTTCAATACACCGATGCCAACAGCCGCCAATGCTGCGTGGCGGGCGTCCGTGCTGGACACGGACTATACCAGATGCTTTAGGTGCAGGAACCTGTTGTGGTGACACGTGTTGCTGTAGGTTCTACGTCTAGGGCGCGCCTTGAATCTGGTTATACCAGGGTAGCGTCGGGAGTGCGTGCAGAGCGCCCCGAAGCCGAGAATTGAGCGGCATAGAGCACCAGTGGGATGTCGACTGTCAGCGTGATAGAGCGGCCCGCTCTGGATGGAAATAGAGAATCGATTGTGATTTCCGATACCGATTGCCGAGGCACTTGTGTCGCAGAAGACTCGGAGAGTGGGAGGGAACCCGCGAAAGTGCGAAAGGGAAATCCAACCCTTCGCAATCTAAAAATCACGTCAAAGGTTAGATGATGTCCTTACTGCTTACCAAACTGTTGATTCACTGCGCAGTGGAGGGGTCCTAAAGTGCCCCCGTCCCACCTATTTTTTCGAGGTGGCTGGAGAACCGTTCGCAACTGGAAAATGCTCTTTGGCTATATTTATGAGAATTCATGGCGCGTCGATTGGTGAAATCTTTTGAAAAATATGTGTAATTTTTAACTTATATGCTTTCAAAGTCAAACATATCGTAAGATCACCGCAATTGCGAGGGCGAGCCAGTTCGTCTGCTTTGAAGGCTGAGCGGTGACGCAATAAAGTCATATAATCGGGACTTGACGATCACCTTACCCCAAGATCGGGGCCAAAGGTCACTGGTTAAGGTCATACTAACATTTTAAAAGTCATTAACGCAAGTACCTCTGGTCAGATAAGACCACCCAGCATGATGTTTATTATGCTATGACGTCATGCTGACTAAATGTTGATTTCGATCTCACAGGTTAAGGGTAAAAAGTCATGGGGTCAAGTTGAAATCCTCATTTCCCGCTCAACAGCTGCTATAGTGCCAGTTACAGTGAACGTTAGGAGGATGGGCGCCTTAGTGGATAGTCTCAAAATCTACTCTTCCTGCGTCCTGCGTCAAACTCCCGCCGGAACCCCTGAATAAGTCGATCTGATCCCCCAAATCCCTCTCAAGAGGGTGAAAGCTGGCGAGGCGGTATAACATTGGCGGTTGGTGCGTCTGTAAACTCCGAAAAATTATAACAGTTATGGGGACCATATTGTAATGTCATCGTAGGTCAATGACTTCGGATGACCTTGGACAAAAAAGAGATGTCATTGTGTGGGAACTTCCCCCATGACCTTAGTTCGCTTTCAGTGTATCCGTGACCTTTTCCGCATTATCACGGCATTTCCCAATAGGTCATCAGCATGCTTCCGGTTTTGCCTTTACGACCTCGTTCAACCTGAAGAGATTGATCAAGGCCAATAGATATGAGTACTAATGCAGACCACCTAGATGATTTAGGTGCATAAGTGTCCCCACAAACACTGAAACGGACATTTTTCCAACCCTCCTTGTCTCCGAGATCTCAGTGTTTGAGTGGATGTTTCATTATGGTCGTCGACCCTTCCCCATCGATTGTCACGCCTTCCTGGCCCCGTCATAAGTACCGCCTGATGCAACGTCCTCGGCGGGCCCGGCTGGCGGGGGAGGCGCCGGCCCCACCTGTCCAATCATCGGTGTCGACCAGGCTGCCGCCTCAGTACCGAACCACCGAGCTTCTCCACAACACGCATTGCTTTGTCAAAACGCCAGTAGCATTGTCGCCGCATCGGCCTTACTCAAACTGGTGCTCTTTCACAGTGTAATTCTGTTGCTGGGAGTGAGAATACGGCAGTGACGACGTCGGAGCTACACCTCAATAGGACCTGCTGAGGGCGGGCGGGCTGAGGGCGGGGAGCCGTGGCTTGAATTGTGAGCGGTACCCTATGTGGGACGCCTCGAGCTTGGTGTATGCACGTTGCGCACCCGGAATGGAATGCTATTACTTGAGAGCGGACGTGCGAGTCGTCGCCGGCTGGCGACCGCGAACTGAGTCGGTGGCGGTGCGGAGTGACGCCATGAGGTACTGGCCCTAATGCTCCGGGTTTCTCCGACGCTAGCGCTCGAGCTTGCTCGTCCACAGCGGTCAACTCGGCGAGAGGTGGTGTTACGCTGAGACGTGCTGACCGGAACACACCGGACGCCTCTAAAGTAAACAGCAGCTGACTCGCTCCTCAGCCCTCAAATTTCCACGGTGCGCCTTTCAGTCATGGCCTTATTGAGGTCGCCTGCCAACGCCGCACGTAAGAAGCGTAGCTTGCGCGACAACCCACCCGGACCAGCTGCTTGCTGGTGAATGCAACCGAGTGGTCGCCTCTGCCTGACCAGTCAGATCCCTGAGGCACACTGCCTGAATCTCTGCCCGGTACTCATGCGCCAACGCGGCCCCGCCAACTTGTCACGTGCCACTGTGCTCCCCGGCGCACCTTCCTGGCTTCCGTGGGCGGCGACAGAGCTGAGACGCTGCGCTCCCGTAACTAAGACGCCCAGATGCGTCGCCCACGACGCCCAGCTGGCGACATTGTCGGGTAACTCCCGGCTGGTCTTCAGGCCTCCGTAGTTGTGATCTCCGCCCCGGGGTCCAGCCAACGGTCATAGTGCAGAACTGTGTTCGTGACGGTCGCCCTGCTGTGCGTTGCCGTCGCTGCGACGGCGCAGTGCCGCGATAGTGCGTGTGCCTCGGTCGTACGGTAACAATCAGCGCTCCTGCGGCCCCGGACGCGCCGACTGCGGCGGAACAGGCGACGGCTAGTTACCCGAGCGTGCTGAGCCTCACATGGGTGTTGTCCACAGCTTCGCGTCGGCGGCGAGATCCTCGGCCGCCCGTCCTCCGCCCCCGCCAGTCGGGACGGCTGCACTGTGTACATCCGCCCCCGCCAGTGGGGACGGCTGCACTACATCCGCTCCCGACAGTCGGGACGGCTGCACTGTGTACATCCGCTCCCGTCAGTAGGGACGGCTGCACTGTGTACATCCGCCCCCGCCAGTCGGGAGGGCTGCACTGTGTACATCCGCTACCGCCAGTCGGGACGGCTGCACTGTGTACATCCGCTCCCGCCAGTCGGGACGGCTGCACTGTGTACATCCGCTACCGCCAGTTGTAACGTCCGCTGTATACACCGGCTTGTTACCCGTGCTCTTTTCCCTCTTTGTCGCTTGCACTCATGTCGGCTGCAGTTTCACCGAGACCACCTCAACTACCGTCCCACATGTGCTCCGCTAGACACTGCTCCCGGACCCTGTCAACTACCACATCGCCGGCCAATCTCGTATCCACGACTGTTGCGCGGACTTAGATATGTGATATCCAGCGCACAGTGGAGGCATTAATGCCATTTACTCACCATTTTAGGACGTGTCACCTGGTTTTTTTTTACTCTTTGACTTACTGAAGCAAGCACTGTGGTGTTTTATCTGTAGCTATGGGCGCCATATGACCTGCGGTTGTCGGAGCGCCCTAAAACCCCAAACATAATGATGATGTGGAGGCATTTGCGTAGATGTAGATGTATATGTATAAGTATATGTATAGAATTCCCAGGATGAAAGGTGAATTACAGTTAAACTGCAGCCATAAAGCCTCTAGAGTAGAGCCAGTTTGCGGTTCAGCGGCAGGCTGGTGTATGAAGACAATCTATCCCAGCACATTCGAGATGCTCTCAGCTATTAGCACGCTGTGGTACATTTATGTATCTGTGTTAGGAATACCATTGGCCATCAACCCCGACTGTATAAATGCCCTTGACTCGTATCAACTAGCATTCAAACGTTTAAGATATACGAGCACCGAATGGCCATGAGAGTTGGGGCGCCCTAAAGCTCCAGCCGTGGTGCAGATGCTGTTTGTGGGGCGGCTGTGGGCTCTGACCGCAGTTGCTACCTTCCAGCGACGGCTGCGTCGCTATCACACCTCACACAACTCCCTACCCAGCTTGGCGCCGGTCGTCTCGTTCCGTCTGGCCTAATTGGCGTGTAAACTAACCTCACCGGAAGGATTGTCACAAACCTGGCCCACTGGTGGTGCACAATACTGAAGGAAGGCATCTAACAGCGAATGTACCGACAGGATGGGCAGAACGGAAAGCATTTTGGAAAACCAGTGAATATGTATTTATTGTTTGATGACACGAGTTTTCTGTACACGGGAGCTCGCAGTCCTCCTGAGCGCGCCCCTGCCACCGGTGATTGGCTGCCGAACGGGGAAGAGATGTGTCCCCGAGATCGGGGTACAAGGCGATGGGTGACACGGCGTAATGAAACGCTGGAGTGAACGCCGCGGACGCGAGAATACGGGCCAGGCGTCACAAGTGTGCTCGTGGCAAGGTGCAGCGAGGCATGCCCTCTAACCATCCTTACCTCCACTCCACCTCCATCCGATACTCTCTTTCCATCGTCTACTCCTCTGTTTCTCTTGCTTGACACCATTCGGGTTTTCCGCTGTGGCGTGTAACCTCATCACTCCGGAGGGATTGAAAAAAAACAGACGAAACCCACTCGACTGGCAAAAAGTGGATTGGGAAGGTCTTTATTGTTAACAGCCAATGCACCGACAGGACAGTCGGGACAGAGCCGACTTGTTGATAGCTCAATTAGTTTTCAGTCAAATCAACTCTGACTCGGCTTAGTAGCCGACTTTGATTCTGATTCAACCGAAATTTATAAGTGGGTCGACTCGAATCCGACTCAAATAAGCATTGAGTCGGAATCGAGTCCGTCTGAGAATGATTGCAAAGTGTGCACACACTAGCTGCGCATTTGCTTCAATAATATGCAAATTATAATACATTTATCTATGACATAAGCTTTTTGCTTCTTAGGGCTTAAGAAAATGCTAATTTCCACTAGGTTAATGAAATCAGGGGCCTGAGGGCTTTTCGTTTGGAATGCATGTCCTTCCTAAGCTAAAGTATAGCAGTTTGCAAGAAACAGGCGGCAATAAGCGCTGTTTCAAATGCAAAAGATTACAGGAACCAATGTTCCAGACAAGAAATTATGAATAGCAATTCCTGTTCCAATTCTATTCCCTTTAATGGTCGGTCCCGGCGGCAGTATAGTCTGGACATGAAAATCAGCAACTTTTATTGCCAAATAACTTTATGAAATCCTTTAAAATTTGTTCTCAAAGGTTGTAAAATGTCAGTCATTTGAGCACATACATATATTAAAGAATAGTGTTGGGTCGACTCAACTCTGACTCGCAGCTTGGAGGCTGACTCCGATTCTAATTCAACTCAACTTCTGGATAAATTAAGTCGACTCCGGCTCAACCCAAATCCAGAAGCGAGTCAACTCAACTCTGACTCAACAAAACTTGAGCAGATTCAGAGTCGACTCTAATTCTGAGTCGCGACTAAACAAGTCTGGATAGAGAACACTCCGGAGAAGCCGTGAACACGTGATTTATTATGAGGGTGTCCTGGTGTAATGTAATAAGCAGGTACCAACCTCTCTAACCCCGCGCCGGCCTCAGCCGCCACCGACGACACGGTCGGCTCAACAAGACAGGCACTCTTTGCTTGAAACGCGAGTTCTGAGAGTAAACAAACCATTAAACAGTGATTTTTCAGTATGCTCTTCGCGACTGATAGCTCAGTTCAAAACCCAAGGAGGTTTTTATGTCTTCTTTAAGAGCTCAGCATTGTTTGATTATTGTACGCCTCACATGGAACATTATAATTAGTTTGGCGTGGTACCTGTTATGCTGGTCCAACATCAAATACACAAGCGCTTATTATTACTGAATCAGTATTCTCATTGCTGTCACTCGTTAGTAATTCCAGGCAACCACCTAGTATCGTGATCGGACCAGACTTGGCATTTTCTGCCTTGAAATGTAGGGACCCAAGTGGGTCCACGGGATGAGGCAGGGCTTGCAGTTGCAAACTTTCAAAGCTTGGACTGGAACTTCCCAATCAGGTACCGAAAATGCCTCCAGATATTGATTCCTGCAAATGCCCTGGCATGCCACCACCATTTGGAATCGTAAGACCAAGCCGTAAATCCAGGTCACGCTGCAATACATTGGACAAAGTTGTCCTGTTTGGCTTCGCGACGGCAAAACGCACACCCCGTGTCGCGCTGGGACACTCCTCCGATCCACCGTATATGGAGACGTCTCCAGGCAGAGGGTGTCCCAAGGGAAACAATTCAGAACCTCTTCCACGCAGTGCCGCCGCGCTCGGCGCTGGGCGGCGGACCGGGGCCCAACGCCGGGGCAACTGAACTGCCGGGCCGGCCCGTGGCTGAATACTTCGATTTTCAAAACCAGCCATCGGTCATAATGTTTTTCAGCTGGAGTTATGAGCATAGCTGTTAATATTATACTTGCGAAGCTTAAAGAAAGTAGCGCATAGTGTTCGTTCTATAGAAGTACCGTAAAACAATTCCGATGTAGCCCCTGTGACCTCTGAGTGGGCATCCCAACACCCGTGATCACTGTTACGTCAAATTGGTTCTGGTAGCCACTCTCTGCAAGAAACTAGAGCAGTAGAATTGGCTCCAAATTAGAAAGGCCAACAAGATTTAGCGGTGTGCAATCGGAACTAGGAACCCGGAGTTGCCGTTTTTATGCTACCGGACCAGCGTTGTACAGGAAGAAGCATGGTCTGGTAAAATATTTCGTTACATATTTAGTACAGGGTATCTCACCTAAACATAAGTAATGTTGCTGATGGCAGTCGCATGGAGCGTTTTCAAGGTCATTAGGGTCAGAAGTGTGGATTTACACCTCTGGGGGTGCTCAAACACCCACAATGAAGCGTTGAAATAGTGTTAAAATTCCAGTTAAATTTTCGTGTTTCTTTAAGGATTTTTAATTGGTTTTGTGCTCATCAGGCCTCCGAAAAAGTTAAACATTACACACTTTACATTATACCATCACCTTTTATTGTGATGGTTATCGATTTTTTTCTTCAAAGTTGGGCACCCCCAACCATTTTCTAAAATCTGCACCCCTGATCAGGGATTGCATACAATTCTGGCCCGCATTGTCTTGAGCGAAGCTGGGTAGGTCGGAAACGTGTCAGGCATTCCCTCACCAGCGCATGCAAATCTGTGAATGGAACTAGTTTCTGATGTGCGGCCAATCACATGCTCCTTGACATGACAATTACACGCAGGTACAATGGGAAGTGGCGAGCATTTTTCGTGCCTGCACTGTAACCATGCAGCTTTCAATCCTGCTGAGAAGACATTTTGTGTTCGGATTCAGCTGCTCAAAGGCAAAGATGCTTCCGTTATACCGGAGGGCCCACAGCACACGCGACCCCTCATTGGTATCTCTGAAGCGACTGGCTCGATCGCTCCGAAATTTGCAATGTTAACTTAGCTAACACAGAGGGGTGAACCAGCTTACAAACACTCCTACCATACTTCTACGTGCACGGCCGTATCGACATTAGATAGCTTGGGACGTCCGAGTCGGATAATTTGCGATCAGCCTAACAGGTCACTGCCCCGGGGGTCCGGTCGGACTCCCCTGTGGTTTTCACGAATAACTCCCAACCGATGTGGATGAGCGACGCGACGGTTTCCATACCTTTTAGGTGATCAATTTTACAAATTATGGCCGGAAATTGGCATAAGGTCAGTTCAGGCCAATGATGTATCAAATCATTTCGAAACCAATGTAAGGTGATCTTGTTCTCCAACTCGAGGCTGCCAAAACCATTGTTCTCCAACCGAGGCTGCCAAAACCAGAGTGTAGCAGTACTCTTGAAGAGTTAGATCACGTTTCTAAACATCATTGGAAAGCTCTCGGAAAAACAAATCTGCATGTGGTCATCCATTTTTAGGCTAGATCAATAACGAAGTCATCAGAGGTCACACAAGGTCACGCTTTTCGAATTTATTTGTGTGTATAACATTTTCTAGAAATGAGACACGGCAATAATTTTGATATCATAGTGACAAGCATGATCCAAGGATTAGAAAGGTAAGCAACATGACCTGGAACGGCCATTACTTGACCTTGACCTAAGAATGTGACCCCGGTATAATGACAAAGTCATGCTACATATTATTCGAATTATTGGGCCAAGGCGACACATTTATGCGTTTGGGTTTGTTCTTGGTCTTAAAAGTTCCCGAATTATAAATAATTTTCTAAATCGGTCCAAATTTGTCTCATTATAGCCCTGCTGTGACGTCACGGTTCAAAGGATATGGGTCAAGTAGAAGAGGACGCTTTCAGCGCTGTTTCGATTCTGTCCGTATCACCGGCGATTCCCGAGATGGCAGAGGGGAGGAGGGGGGAGCGAAAAAAGTCCAGGCGGTGCCGGGATATGCATGCGATGAGTTGATGAGGTCAGACACCTCTGTGGGCGAAGACTCAGTGGACCAGGGAGGGATCCACAGGGGAGGTGCACTCTTCAGGGCTGCAGAGGCGTGCCCAGCCCAGGTGGGAGGGTAAAGGCGCTCCTTGAGTGGGAAGATTGATTGCGAGGATAATGTTTTCAAATTGAAAAGTAACTGTTGGTGCTGTGATGCCCCAGAAGGTTTCGCTTCCTTACAGCTTTCATGTTAAGGCGTGAAAAAGAACTCGCCCCTCAGGCGGACGGAGCTACTTTCTTTGCTTCGCAGCTAGGCTGGCCCAATTTCACTGGATTTTCACCGCCTTCACTCCCCAGGAGTTACCAGCGTTGTTCAGAACTGGACTCAGCTCCCGATTCCTGTCCTTTTAGGACGATTTGGTTGGATGCCATGCAAAAGCACCCACGGGGCAGTAACGCTGGGAATGAAAGCGCTGCTGTCACTCTAAGCTGCATCTTTCTCCTGCTGAGGTTTGGAATGCCATTGGTACGCGACACCACCAAATTGAGGCCCGTCGCCGCTGGTGGTTTCCAGCGGATAACAGCAAACGGAACGGCAACGCTTTAAAACGTGTTAGGAGTGGTCCATGGAAGCAATAGGCATATTAGTGACGAAAAGCTATCTTCGCATCTTTTATTTTGTGACTGTCTTGGGGGAGTGCCTTTTAGAATGTTTGCTACCAGACATACGTCTGGTATCAGTATCGCTCTATCGATTATATCTGTTTATGGTGGCGAACTTGTGATTTGTCCTTGAATCTGCAAAAAGTGCCTAGCTTGGCACGCATTGGCCCTGTTTGCCCAATCTGCATGGACTGAAATCCTGCCAAAATTAACTTACAGCCACTTATGTTGAGAACCGCGGTTCATTGGTAAGTCACACATGTGGTTGGAATGAGCTTCCAATGTTATTTGGCGCTCAGTGGAGATTATTATTTTTAGATATATTAACGTTCATTATTAGATGGGGTTTCGGGTGAGCACATTGAATGTCCGACTGGGACTAATGAACAGGGAATGAGGCCACGAGGGACGCAATATCCGAATTAAAACATGGCCATCCCATTGCCCCGGTTTGCTACTTTATATGCTCGATTGGGTCGTTTGGGAAATGACAGCTGCTGTTTTCAGCGTTGAGGGCACCCGTATTCAGAGCGCGGTGGTAGAGTGGTTAGCGAGGTTAGCGAGCTCGCTTTCCACGCGGCTGACCGGGGCTTCCGTGAGCAAGGGGAAATCTGGCTCCCTAGAAAACCTTCCAGCATGGAAAGAATTGGCGACACCATATAACCCTGGCACAAAATGCGTCGATAAGCTCTTAAAGGGAATGTGGCACCTTGGTCGAATCCTGGAATTGAGTGTAACTAGGCGTACTTTTAGCCGAAAATAATGAAACCACTCATGATTTCTCTGAAAAATGTACAATAAGCTCAATATTTTGACTTTTAAAATGCTCCTCTACCAAAAGAAATAAATTCTGCCTGTGGATGATGTCATAATCTGGCAACCACTACCATACTCGAAACGCTTCAAGGACTTCGATATACTAATGCTCATCGTGACGTCAGCATATGTCGTCACACCAGCAGCTCACAACAATGGCCACCTGGCGAGAGGTACATACATGAGAGGTACATTTCGGGTAGGTTTTATTTTTTTCTGCTGTTCTAAGACAAGTGATATATTGAGTACCGGGTTTTCCGACTTGCTTTACAACTTGACTATCTCAGTTAAAATCACGTTATAAAGGTGCCACATTCCCTTTAAGATTATTATGGCAGGGCTCGACTATTCCAGACCCAGTCACTTAGACTATTTGGAGATGCTTCATTATGTAGTCCTCAGTCTGAGCACCTCACTCCTCATGCGGGCTCCCAACCACAACCTGGACTCAGTAATCGATTCACTCGAATTGAATGTCATATAATACAGGACTGAATTCAACGTTGCTCGAATGGTTTGTGCTGAAACCATTTAAATCGGTATGGAAACGATCAAGAGCAAGGGAAGTGAGTTCGGTGAAGCGACTAGCTTGGGTTGTCTTGACCAAGCTTTGAAGGAAAATAAGGAGCACCACAGCCCGGAGTTGCATTCAAACACGAGCCGTCTACCCTCGCTCCAAATAGCTCTTAAATTGGAGGCCCAGCATTTTTTGCGTGGATCAACACTGAACTTTGTGATGACGCTGGGAGTTGATCCTTCGAACAAATGTCGATTATTGACCTGGCAACTGAGGCACGTCACGTCGATGACACAACAGGGTCGATGGTGCCGGGCTTTCTTAAGAGCGAGTGTCCTGATCAGGCGTTACGTAATGTCCGTGATGTGATGCACGAGCGTTACGGAGCATTGCGTGAATGGGATGGCTGAAAATGGCCAAACATCTTTTCTCCGCAGTTTATGCACGGCATCTTTTTAAAACAAAATTCCGTTCGACTGAAGTATGGAGTCGAGGAAGTGTGGAGTCTCATCCCTTGTCTTCAGTTTTCTCATTGCGCTAATTTGATTGACCTGGATACATCGAACGAGGAGATAAATACCGTGGAGAGTCAGAGATGGAGCACGGAAGTGCGGCGTTTGTCGCCTCGGGCTGGTTCACCCGCCCTACTTGGTTTTCCGGCGGCGGTGTGTTGGCGCTATCTCGTCTCGTTGGGCTGATTATCCGGTGCTCTCCGGTGGCCAAGGTCGGAGGCGGCACGTGGCGTGCCTGCCGACGATCCTGCTCACCTGTGGCGATCGCATTACTCCGGACACGCACCTCAGGGGGCCACACGACCGCTGGGCCCGCTCAATTAGGCGGCGCCGCAGCTGCCCGGCGTGCGGAGCCGGCCGCGTGCGCCCACCGGCCGATCGATGTGCCCACTCTGTCGCCGCCGTCGACGGTGTCGACGAGGCTGTCGCACGTGCAGTCGTACACCAGAGGTGGGCCGTGGTGGGATGTGGTGCAAGGACGGTAGGAGAACGGGCGGGTAGCCAACGGCCAGGGACGAGGCGTGTGTGCGGACACTGCTCAGAGTCCATGAATAGTTGTCCTACTCGTTGGATATTCCGGTTGACACATATCAGTGTTTCTGTGTGAGATAGCTAACTTGAATTCGGCCAGTCATCGTTTCACTGCTGGCGGTGTCAACAAAGAGTCGCTCGTACAAACATTGTTAATGCACGACAAGTCTTGTCTTTCTGAGAAGGCCCGCCCACGGGGCCGCACGTGAACAAGTGTTCCACACACCGGTGCCGAGCAGCTTCCGAGTGTTGTGAGCCTGTACAAGCTGGCGGTGGCAGGCGGTACCACACACCGAAGCCGCGCCGTTTGTGGATGACAAACGGCGGACCTAACAGCCGCTTAATCATCAGGCCGGTCAGCACCGAACATTGGCATGGGATTCGGAGCGCGTTGAGCGGCTCGCAGCGCAATTCACGGCGGGAGCTGGTGGCACCATCCAGCTATCAATCATCCTCCATGTGTGACACATCGATCTGGAACACCGCATCTCCGATCGTTACGGCACCGTAACCAGCCGCCAGGCAGTGCGTGCCATCTTGTGTCGGCACTCAAACCCGTCTGTTTAAGGCTGTAGGGTATGCTAAACCGATTTGCGGGAGAAGAATGATCCCGCTGGTTGAAACCTGATTGATTGGACAGTGCTACCGCTGAAGAGTGGGCTCGGCCGATCCATCGATTCCATGCGTGCGTGCCTAACCACCGGAAACTCTTGGCGTGGCTGTTGTACTCGGCCGCGGGCCATGATTAACTGGCGGTAATTAAAAAGGAAGGGCTGTGCCATTCAGACTGGCGTGCCACACGGCACGGGGTGAATCCTCACAAATGAGCTTCCAAGGTCAGATTGCAGACGAGGACGTGGTTTTGGCGGTACGCTCTGTTAAAAGCTCGACAGTTCAGCTGTGAAAGCTGTGTGGGAGCTCACTGAAACATTCTTGAGTTTGAGTTGAATCTCGATGAGCCCTGTGATGACAGATTAGGGCACAGTCAGGTGCCGGTGGTCATCGCTGTCGCCAATGCTGGAATCGGCGCGGGTTTAGAAAGGGAAGGAGGCAGTGCTACCTCGACGAGTGGCTTGGGGACGCTGCTGTGGGAGGCCGCTCAGCGTGTTGGCGGATCATGGCATGGCCGACGACGGCGTGACATCTGGCGCTTCAGCGCTGGATTCATATCTCTTCATCGGAGCTGGTTCAGCCCTGACCAATGCCTCATTCATCGACCTCAGCCACTCAGATCAACTGCCAGTGACGTCCTTGCCGGTTCTGGTGCTCAAAATCGTTGCCATGGCGGTGATAATTCTTCTTGCAGTGCTGGGAAATCTCCTCGTCATTGTTAGTGTGCTCTTGCATCGACGCATACGCGTAGTCGCAAACTACTTCGTGGTATCGCTGGCCCTGGCGGACATGCTAGTGGCCCTATGTGCGATGACATTCAACGCCAGCATTCAGATAACGGGCCATTGGCAGTTCGGTTACGTCATGTGTGACGTGTGGAACTCCTTCGACGTGTTCTTCAGCACCGTGTCCATCTTGCACCTGTGTTGCATCAGCGTGGATAGGTACTTCGCCATCCTGCGGCCCCTGGAGTACCGGACGCAGATGAGTAAGAGGACAGTTGCCGCCATGCTTGCCCTGTGCTGGACGGCACCTATAGGGATCTCTTTCATACCGATCTTCTTGGGGTGGTACTCGACACGCGAACACCTCCAGTATCGTGCTCAACATCCGAACACATGTCAATTCATCGTTAACGAGGTGTACATGATCGTGTCGTCATGTGTCAGTTTCTGGATACCGGGGGTGATAATGATCTGCATGTACAGCAGAATATACCAGGAAGCTAAGAAACAACACAGGGCCATCTCCAGGACACCAAGCACACTAAATTTCCCAGCCAGTGACTGCATTGTCCACCTGGATAGCATCACGGAAGAACAGCTCGCGATGGCCCTCACGGCACTGAAGAACATCTCGGAGGAAGCTGGGGAGGTTCAGGTGTCTTCGGCGGGCGATAAAGGCGGGCCAACGAGCTGCAGTAGCGCCGATAACGGCACGATGAAGGCGTCATCCTCGGCAGCAGTCCCGTGGCGTTTCGACCGATCTACCGTGTCGTCTGTTCCTCCGCCACCATCCAGCCGTGACCTGCTTGCCAAAAAGTCATCGACCGTGTCTTTCTTCAGTGGTGACTCCTCAACGGAGCACCAGGGAAGAGCGTCGAACACCTCGCGGCTGTTCCGGATGCGCTCCAGCACCAGCAACATGCTGCGCGAGCACAAAGCGGCCAAGACTCTGGGCGTCATCATGGGGTGCTTCGTGTTGTGTTGGCTGCCGTTTTTTACCTGGTACGCCACAGCGACTCTCTGCGGAAGCTTCTGTGATATTCCACCCGTGCTGGTCGATGTTTTGTTCTGGATAGGCTACTTCAACTCTACGCTGAACCCTATGATATATGCGTATTTTAATACCGAGTTTCAGGGACGCCTACAGGGAGACCCTGGCCCTGCTGATTTGTTGCGGCCGGGTCCAGCAAAGCTCGTTTGAGGCACGCTCGGCGTCACAGGTGTCGCGCGCTGAGAGAACCGAACGGCAAGCTGAGCACACGCCTTCCAGGTGAACGTGGTCAAGCGATTGTGGTGCGCTCAAAGACAGAGGATTGGTGTATGACTTGCTGTAGGATATTTCCGCTGATATCTGCCAGTCAACCTGACTTCACCATTCAAGCTGACTGATGTGTATGGGCAGACATGAGGCTTGGCTGTGTTCCGATTGTTTTTCACATGGCTGGAGGCTGAAGGTATTTTCAACCTAAAACATGAGGTAATTTGAGGGTCGCTTTTGATCGCTTTAAACTGGATGGGAGTGTTTTAATTGTCCGAAATACTATTAAAACACGGTTTTTAAGGACAAAACGTATATAAAAATCTGGAATTGTTTCCCGTCTTGTCGCCTTTAGCAAAAATGAAGCGGTAAAATAGGACGTCATATAGCAACAGCTTTCGTCTACAATATAACCGAGATACAGGTGAAACAAGGAGGCGCTTTGTGCTGTAGCCAAGTGCCAAGCACCATTACAATTTTATGTTCAGCCCTATTTGTCCTCCGAAATTCAAAGAAAAGGTTAAATTTGGCATGGAAACTAACGGGAGATTTTTCATACAGAAATATCTCCGTAAACTTTTAGAGTTAACCGACACGATAAGCTGGTAAATTAAGTACGGCAGGCATATAGCTTGGGTGGCTCATTCGCTAGCATGGTATGTTCAATGAGTGGGAGCGCCTTAGGGCCTATTTACCCCTTGCAGAATCTTCCGACAGTATATGCCGACCGAAATTGCCAAGGCACGAGTGGCGACCAAAAATATATTGTCAGATTTTGTCGACGGATTTTGCCAAGCGTGGATAGGCACTCAGTGTTGAGATAAATCCACTGGCCGCAACCAGATGCAACTGAATTGATTCAGAGTTTGTATTAGGGCCATAGTGCCCTTAATTTTTGTCATTCATTCTGCGGTAATTCAATACTGGGAGCCTTAAGCGAAACGCAACATGTCAGTAGTGGTTTCTCCAAACGTTATACCAAACTGATATTTTCGTTCAAAACCCAATATCAAATTGAAACACTACCTTTAACAGTATTTGCAAGAGTTGGCACACCTGATTGGCAGCTGTAAATGAAGCCTTTTCGCTGGGTTTGACGTGAAAGTTTTCAGCGGAAGGCTTTGCATCCGGGCCCGTGGGGTTTCCAGTGGCTTCCACTGGGATGTGACACTTCTGCGCACTGTCCAAAGGCGCGTCTGTACTATTCAGGGACACTTTAAGGAGTTTTACAAATCCAACTCTCTCTCTCTCTCTCTCTCTCTCTCTCTCTCTCTCTCTCTCTCTCTCTCTCTCTTTGATTCTAGAGGTGGAAATTTCTTGTAAGGAGCAGCTTGAGGTTTGGGTGCCCCCCTCACTTTTTGGCGGCACTTATGACAACATTGATGCCGGCGCTGCTGACTTCATATCGTCTGAGGTGTTCCGGAAATTTGATCTTTGCACCCGACCCATCAGTGGTATGGTGCATGGCGTCAACCTTCAACAGATATCATAGGGAACATGTTTGTGAGTGATCCAGTATACTGGAGACAAAAATTGGTTGGTCCTCCGCAAACTCTAAACGTTTTGACAAAGGAGCGTGTTTTTTACATGCTCTACAAGACATATCATTCCTAAGCCTAGAAAGGTGTACATTTCCCTTGCAGTGGGGTTAAATTTGTACGTGGATGTTTTTCAAGTGTTCTAACAAATATTCCGTGCGAGTCTGGAGTGCTTGAAATTGATAGGGACTGGCCATTGCAAGATAGCTATCCATGAAGAATAATTATTTGAAGGGCGCAACCAATGCCAAAACAGGTAAGTGCTCACGGCTGTACATTTATGAGTCGTTTATTGTCTTCGCGTTTTCAGCAAATAATGCAAATTTGACAGCCCCAGGGCCCATGATCATGCGTACATGGATACAATACGGGTTCACCATACATTTTTGAACTTTTTTTACATTCGGCGTAAATTTTACAAGTCCATCATCTGAATGTGTTTTTTTCAGAAAAAAGTGGTGCATGCCTGGACTACCGCGTTGTCTCTGTTCATTTTTTGTCGCGATTGTCACTGAACGGGCAGTTGGGGCGGCGCTCTGGGGTTTCGCTCCTTGGCAGGGGGATCGGACTGGCTGTTCATTGGCTATCTTTTGTGACCTGTCCGTCGGAATATTGGCACTGTGGCATGCCGTATCAAGCTATTGGTCCACGGTGCTTTTGCTGTTGAATGTGTCGTATTGGTCGTGAGACCCAATTAAAGATGAGTTTTGTGCCATAATATCCGAACCTACTGCCAAACTACCTAATTTGGTTGCTTCATTGAAGGATGGTAAACGGTGTTGGATGACCATAGCTGCACTATTGCGTTGTTAAAATACTTCGTGTGGGACCCGACGTGACAGTATTATGTTTTTGATGCTGTCCTCCGAAGGGTGAATGAAGGCTCAACACTTTGGTCGTGTTGTATGATAGTTTCCACTTAATGCATGGCTGGTGGGAGTGAAGTTTGTTGCCCTGCATTGTGCCAACTCATCAGTCACCAATGCTGTGCGTTTGTACCCGCCTCCGAATACACTGTTAACTTGTACTCAGTGTCATCGATATCAAATCTGCTGAGAGCAGGTACTCACACGCGAGGGAGCGTCTCGGCTTCTTGTGATGGTACATTTCTGTGACAACTGAAGACAGCAGGTCAATCTTATGGTATTGTTGCTTGAGTTTATTTATGTAAACGTCTGGAATAGGTTCGGAAAGATTTGCGAGCAGTAGCTTGGAATCTTCTGAAAATGACAATTGGTCATTTGATTCCATATACCGTGACATTTATGTGATGTCAGCAAGATTATTCAGGTTTATTCGGAGCGACAGTGGGGTGACGAGTTTTTTTGCAAAGAACTTTTTCACCATGATAAACTTCTTTAACACGCGCCCCGCTGGGGTCCCTGGCATGATGCGCCCCGCTGGGGGGCATATTTCGCTTCCCCCGTATATCATTCCCCGGAAAAGCGAAATAAAAAGTACATAGGGCGTTCGAAAGCTCTTGACATCACGAAGGTAAGTTAGAAGAACTAATTTTATGTCAGGTTAATACGCGCATTGACGGGGTCTGAGCCACCTTCGCTTTGACGGGGGGGGGGGTGGGTACCCGCTCCCACCACCCCTAAGATATCGAGAAACACGCTAGGTAGCAAAAACGGTAAACGGTGTTGGGCAGCCCATCAGATATATTTAGGCAGCGATCCACACATGTTGTGGTTTTTCACACTGACACGTCAGAAAAACGCAGTAAATGTTGGGGCACAATAAAAGGGTGAAAAGTAAAATAAGCGGAATATCACACGACTGAAACATCTTAAAATGCCCAAATCAAACCAGACAAGCTCATGGAAAGCTTCTCATGTTGCATGTAGGACTGCAGTCCTCAGAGAACGTCTGGATAGTATGACGTCACTGGTTACAAGTTCGTTAAAACATTTGGCGCCCCGGTAACACAGCTTCGCCTTCCCGCCTCAGTTCTTCTGCGTGGCAAGGTAAGGTTATTTGCCTAGCGTGTAGCATGGTCATGCATATCATGAATTCGTATTCCCAGGTTGTTGGCGATATATGATGGTAGCCCAGAAGACAATGCACTCTGTACAGCACACACCGTATGGTATTTAATAAGTTGCTCGGCGCTGAGCCACCCCGGTTCGGCCAAAACATCAGATACATGATCACGTTTCCTCCGGCCACTGACGACTCGGGCACAAAAATTAACTATTTTCTGAATTGTTCGAACTTGCGTTACATTACATGATCCATAAACACACGCACAGTGGCGAACTATCGATATAGCGAGAGACTGGACAATTTTCGCCATTACATGTCTGAGAAGGACCTGCCGGGCGTGACTGAGGGCTATCAAGATGCCTGTGCACCTATTGCGGACGGTATCTACATGTGCCTCGAAGTTTAGGTGTCGGTCCATTGTTACACCAAGGTTTTTGACCACTCTGGAATCTGCGATGGAAGTTCCGCAGAAGTCGATGTTTACCGAAGGGAGGTTTCTGAGCATGGCAGGAGTCCCGAGCACTAGCATCTGTGTTTTCGTTGTGCTAAGTTTCATTATATTGTAACGAAACCAGTCGAAAAGGGTCGAAAGGGTGCGTTCCATGCGGAGAATAATGGAAGGGAGATCTGTTTTTTTGCCGGTGATGAGTACTTGCGTGCCATCTGCATACTGCGCAATAGTGATGTCTTCTTCTACATAGAGTCCAAGTCGTCAAGTCATAGATTCAAGTCGTTCGAGAAGAGCATGTAGAGCACACAGGACAAACTCTCACCTTGAAAAATCCCCATGCTGTTGTTTTTGGTCCTAGAGGTGATAAAACCGTCTTGTGTCCTCATCTGCACCTGCTGAGTGTGCCCAGCGAGGTAGTCTTCGAACCAGTGAGTATGTATGACGTAAATAATAATTTTTTCTAGCAATTTCGCATGCGGGACTACGTCGAAGCATTTCGACAAATCCAACCGGGCCAAAATAGCAATTTCGCCGTTGTCCAGCTTTCAGTATCTTGTCAGTAACTACGCTTAAGGCGGTTTCGGTTGAGTGGTGCTTTCTGTAACCATGCTGTGTGTCGGAGATAATGTAATTGGACTCTAGATAATCTGTAAGCTGTTTTTGGACGATGCGCTCGGTAACTTTGCAAATTGCTGGTAACAGTGAGATCGGTCTGGTATCGGCGGGATTGGTTGACACTTTTCCTTTTGGTATCGGAGTAACAAGTGCGTGCTTCCACGCTGATGGTAACAGACCCGTAATCAAACTAGCATTGATGATTTCTAAACGTAAATGGCCAATTGATGGGAAGAATTTCTTAAACATTGCTACGCTCAGTCCGTCGCTACCGGTTGAACCCGATGACTTCATGTTCAGTACAGTCGCACAGAGTCGCACTTCTCCATTGAAAATGTTTGGACCATTTTTTTGTCAGGTCACATTAAGGTCACTAAACGTCAAAACATGTCGTAACAGGGATAACATGTAAATGAAGGTTTTCGGTCTTTACATATGAACAAGTAAAGATACAGCAAAACTATTTGAACTATATGAATCCTCGCAGCAAGCCGATCCGAATGATGTATGTGACCTTACTAGGTCAAATCAAAGATTTTACCTGACCTGAGGTCAGGTCACGGTCAAATGATATAAAATGCATATCATTAGAACCGCAAAAACAAGGCGAATCTAATTCAGTTAAAATAAACGCTCCATCGTCATCCGTTACTAAGTTATTCACTTAAAACCGTTTCCCCATTTATTTCCAATGGAGAGGTCATGGCTCGTACCTGACCTTAGGTCATCGATATAAAAAATACCGGAAGATATTTTAGAGAACTCGGTGGGCCCATTATGTGATATGAGTTTCGATCGGATAAGTTCACCCTGTTCCGACTTATGTTATCTTAAACTTTTTTGGGGTCAGGTCACTTGACAGACAGACAGACTTATATTTTTCCATACTCGTTATGCATCACATATCATAAACAGGCGATTGGCACAAAAGTGCAATATATGCACTTGTTACAAGGTACCTTTCGCGTTGTCTTCTTTATTTTTTATCACATGTTCGCTGCCGAGCGAGCCCCACGCCATCCTGACCAGCAGCTCAGACAAGTGCCAAATTTGATCTAATAATCCATCATCGCCAAACCACGCCACGCCGCACCGCCACCAACACCACCACCAGCACCGCCACCAGCATCGCCCCAAACGCCGCGTTATTCTGCTCTGTGCGCGTGAACTATGTTTGCAACTGCGAATAACATTTACTGCGTGAACCGTTGGGTGGCAGGGATGAACTTGTAAACACTACGCGCAATTTCGAAGCTCTCGTGATCTGCCAAGCCGAGGCCGTGGAGCAATATTGATATTTTTCTTGAGGAGGCTAAGCTAGTAAAATCTGAGTTTAAAATTTGTTCCACAGACCTGAACATGACCTGTGGTGGTGACCTGACCTGAGATGACCTGACCTTAAAATTTTCACAAAAGTTGAAAAAATGATGAGGGAAATGTATGCCAAGTACGGCGGCGCTACGCACCGCCGTTTTTATGCTATTTCTGAAAAACCCGAGGGGGGGTACCCGCCCCCGTCAGTGCGCGTGTTAATATTGAGGTCTGTGTCAGTTCAGTACCAAGATCATGTTCAGCACGTGGGTTTTAAAGGGAATGGGGCACCTTGGTGGAATCCTGGAATTTAGTGTAATTAGGGGCGCTTTTATCCTTAAAATCATGGAATCGTCCATGATTTCTCTGAAAAATGTACAATAAGCTCAATGTTTTGATTTTTAAAATGCGCCTCCAGGGAAAAATAATTCTCTGCCTGTGGATGATGTCATGATCTGGCAACCACTACCATATTCCATAGGGTTCAAGGGCTTCGATTGGCTGATAGTCACCATGACGTCAGCATATGTCGTCACACCAACAGCCTGACAACTGTGGCCTGCTGCTTGAGGTACATGAGGGGTACATTTCAGGTAGGTTTTTAGCTTTTCTCTGCGGAAATTTTGAGTTTCAAGACAAATTATATATAGAGTACCGGGTTTTCGGGCATGCCTTATAACTTGTTCTGGGACAAATGAAGTACAGGTCAACTGGTTTCTCGACATACTCTATCACATGGCTATCTTTAGTTCAAATCCCATAATGAAGGTGTCACATTCCCTTTAACGCCCGCACTGGAGGGGGTCTGGCACTTACGCGCACTGGAAGGGGGCCTGGTAGGCCCCCTAAGATCTCGGAAACTAAGAGGGGTAGAAATACGGGAGTTGGGTGTGTGGGTGCTTTTGGGATCGAATTCATGACAAATTATCATTGGCATAGGTCATTATCTTCAAGCTCAAATGAGGTCATAAAGGTCAAATTTGGCCATGCTGGGGAGCTATTGGGAAATGCCGTGATTATGCGGGAAAAAGACGGGAATAAGCTAAAGATTTTTGTTTTTTATTTATTGAGCATAATCAGCAACAAGTATGCACCCAATTATAGCCGAAGTCAAAGTCAACATCGGATAAATGAGTGAACATGAGACATGGTAAGATAATAAGACTGTAAAATTGTACAGATGAAAATTTTAAAATGAACAGGAAAAACACTGCACTTCACCTCACGGAAACAAATAAATCTACCGCCCTTTAAAGATTCAAAGTGGGTGGCTTCGTATATGTTTCTTGACACTCGATTTAAAAGCTGCCAATGTTGAATTGAAAGGGTCGGCTTCCGGATATCGCGTAACATGACTGTTGAAACAGAGCGCCGCCCGCAAAAACAAACCACGCCTTATTGTTTCCACGCGTGCCACCGGAACATGGAGCAATTGCTCTCATAGACCTGGTTCGCCGCTGAGGTATGTACATGTGAGGGGAACGCCCCGAGCAGGGGGCGGAGTCAATTTTCCCGGAAATAATTGAAAAACAAAGCAAAATTTTAAGAAGGTTTAGAAGATCGTGATATAACAGTGAATTCTATGTCCGAGATGAGTGAATGTTTGAGACCAGCCACATGACGAATTTGTGCCTGAACTTTTTCGATTCTGTCCAATTATCACTTTGCAGCTCCGCCCCAGATGACGCAACTATACTCAAGAATTGATCTAACATTTCCAAAATATGCAGCCAAAATAGGGTCTGTCTGGAACTGTCTTCCCATTCGACCTATCTGGAGTGAGCGTATCAGAAGATCCAGCATCCTATTGGCTTTGCCAACGACGAAATCCACATGATCGGAAAAAGTCAATTTAGAGTCCAACCAAAAGCCGAGGTCCCGAATTTTCTCTACGTGATCCAAGGTGACAATTCGAATTTTGTATTCGGATGCGACAACTTTCTTTCTAAGAGTAATTCGAAAGGATTGACACTTGGCTGGCTTTAAATTCAATTTCCAGGTATCGGACCACGATACCAGCCTGTCCAGATCCTCCTGGAGCAATTTTGCATCATCTGGGCAGGTAATTTTATGAAAGAGCTTCCCATCGTCAGCAAGAGCAGTGAGTTTGTTCATATTTGATCAGGAAGATCATTTATGAACAATGCGAACAGCAGCGGTGAAATTTGGCTACCTTCCGGAGTCCCAGAGCTAAGTTCCGACCAGTTTGAGTGTTTCACGTTAATGACAACCCGCTGTTTTCGAGAACCAAGATATGATGCGATCCAATTTAGAGCTGGACCAGAAATGTTGTAAGATTCCCGGAGCTTATAGATAAGTAATTTATGATTGACAGTTTGAAAGGCCGCGGAATAATCAGTATAAATTATGTCAGTTTGGTGCCCGGAAGATATCGAGTCCCACGCCGTTTTTAGTAATGTTGCCAAATTTGTGTCACATGACCGGCGTGGGACGAAGCCGTGTTGATTCTGAGATAAGAGTGGTTGTACATGAGCTAGCAATGTTGCATACACACATTTTTCGAGAATTTTTCCAAATATTGGGAGAAGTGATACGCTCGGATAATTTTGTGGTAGTTTCCGTGATCCTTTTTTGAAGATAGGTACAGTATTAGCCTCCGCCCACCTGCTCGGAAATATCCCCTCGTTCGCGGACTTTTGTGGAACAAGATGATCAGGTGGATCAGGGTCATAGAGGGAAGGTCGCAAATAATCGACTACAAATTGGAGTTCAAGGTCATTCAAGGCCATTGACCTATGAGGTCACAATCTGATACACTACCTATAATGTATGTACACTATGACTAGCACTATAGCAGCCGTTTGGCGGGAAATGAGGATTAACCTTTACCAATGACTTGACCTTGACCTTTACATTGAGGTATGTACCTTAACGCGCCCCGCTGGGGGCGCGAAATTCGCACCCCCTCTTGGTTTTTCCCAGATAGCTCAAAAACGAAGAAACGCAGAACAACGAAACTTACGGTACGTTATCCCTGATCAATTTTACCTATCTGACCAAATTTTTTTAGTTAAGGTCATGTCAGGTCAAGGAGCTATTCAGCGTCAAGTCACCCGACCTCAAAACCTAAAATCACGAGTTTGAAGCAGCGCCCAGAGAACATTAGCGAACCGATCAGTTTGAAACTTCCACAATATGATAAAGTCATTAGGGTCTACAAATCTGCTATCTCGGAATTTCGATATTGGTGACCTAAGGTGGGGTCAATTTTTTGGTCACCCCATTATAAGTCTATGGTAAAAAATAGAATGGACTCGTTTTCAGGAAATACTGGATAGATATGGAGATATGGCTGAAAATCCTCAAACTGTCTATTCTTACCACGATCTTGACCATAAAGTTGGGTTTTTGAGCATCTGACCTCTCAAAGGTCATATCAGGTCACGGGAGCAGAGAGTGATTGGTTTGCCAATAACTTCTCACTGAATTGAGATAAAGCTCCCATTTTGCTTGCATTGTGTTTATATTGTCACGGGGAGTCGATTGATATGCAATATGACCATACCAGGTCACTCTGTGACCCTGACCTAGGTCGAGGTCAGGTCATTTTGACCAATTGACCTATCAAGGTTATATTATACATCATTCGATTCGCCGCGATGAGAGGAATCCAATGATGCATTAAGATTTGCTCTAGCTCCCCTGACGGCAGATCTAGAGAGGGAAACGTACACTACTCTGTTGTGAGCCTATGGAGCATTCTTTGACCTATGCTGACCTCAATATTGACCTGACATAAAAATTCTTCTTATAAATTTTTTTCGTCTTGTCAAGAGCTTTCGAACGCCGCCCGTAATTCTCCTTTAGCTATCGTTGGGAACGAGATACGGAGGGGGTGAAAAACGCCCCCCAGCGGGGCGCATCATGCAAGGGACCCCAGCGGGGCGCGTGTTAACTATGTCATAGCATAATATACATCAGACCAGGTAACGCCATTTGACGGGAAGCACTGGGGTCAATGACCTTGAGAGTGAAGATTTGACCTTGATCTGTGACCTTTGAACTTGATGTTGACCTTCCTGTGAGGCGACTGACATATCTTCCCGGTTATATGGCGTTATGACGTCACTTCTCAGTCTCCAATGCAAGTGAACTAGTCCGACTGCGCGATTGCTGTGATTTCAAAATGGAGGTCTGACTTTGAAAGCCTATCAGTAAAAAAATCGACTTATTTTCAAAATTCCTTCACCAATCGAGGCGCCGTTCGATCCTTTTAAACGTGGCAAAGTATCGTGTTTCCGCTGCGAGCGATTCTCCGGCCATCTCGGAAAAAAACAGATGGGGAGGGGGGCTGCGAGCCCCACTTCAGTGCGCGTGCTAAGGACCGCTTCCTTGGTGGCCGCCTCAAAAGTCGTGTGCATTGTGTGCGAGACGCAGCCTACCCTCTCCCCTTTTCTTTGAAATCTGCTCTTTAATGTCAGTTGCACATTTCACAATCTTTTCCTCGATCTCAAATTTTTGCAGCACTAAGTAGGTATTTTCCTTCAGTTATGAGCTGTATGGCCTCTCTTGTTTTGTTTTACACTGAGGATCTCGGATTTCAGCTTGAAATCATCAGTGATGAAGCCGTCGCTGGTATCGTGGAAACTCGCTCCGTTTGAAGTCGAACCTCCGTCAAAGGTGATCGCCACAGACGCATTCTCTTTCAGATCTCTTCAGATTACCTCTTTCAGCCGCAAAGAGTTTCTTTATGTTGTTCTGGTATTCTTGGCGGGAACCTCATATTCTGGACTGATCTCCCTAAAAAACTCCCTGAAGGCCTCACCATTCACCAGAATAGTTGGCGTTCTGTCCTTGACTAGAAACACCGTCAGCCCCTTTGTGACTGACCTCCACTTAGCGCTGTCCGTGTGTCACTTCTGGACTTTGGTATTGCTGCAAAAGCTGGAGATGGATGGTTGCCTTTTCCGGTCAGTGTTCTTGCTTTCATCTTTTGTCTTTTTCTCATGGAGTCCGCTAAAGGCGCGTTCACAGCGTTTCCGCGGCGAATTTGGGATCGCTCGCCTGAATGGTAGGAAAATCACTGTTCCAAATACGGATTTACCTGCCCAAATATAAGTGATCGGAACAACTTCACATCATTTTCTTATGAGCCTTAGCTTATCGCATCCACTTTATTCCGTCTAAAACTTCAAAATGATGCTTTTGGAAAGTTTATAAAAAACAGCACGCCCATAAATGCTATTTTAGACCACTGAATACCCACAATTTGCCATTCTATGTACTCAAAGCGCCAGACTGTACCAATCTGTGTCTGAGTGCGCCGGACAGTCAGATTCTGTGTCCTCAGTGTGCCGGACAGTAACATTTTGTGTCCTCAGTGTGCCGGACAGTAACATTGTGTCCTCAGTGCGCCAGACTGTAACATTTTGTGTCCTCAGAGCGCTGGACAGTGCCATTCTGTGCTGTTAGTGCGCCGGCCAGTGTTTCTGTGGCTGTTAAATCGCTACGCCGGAAATATATATTTTTCACTGGAATCGCCTCATCGTTATTTTTGCTAGCACAACATCAAAGAGTTAAACACATCCTGACGTAAAGCAACTTCGCAAAATTGCGCGCTAAGCCCGTTTACAGAGCAAGAAGGCTTAGGCTAAATCTACAGCCCTAAAAGCTGTTTGAACATTTCACTTTCCCGGAAACCATATTGATTCTGATTACAGCGCTGCTGGGCAATGTGCTACTAACTTGTGCGTGATTACAGCGTGTTTTGGAAGTCCCGGTCTGCACTTGCACAGACACATTTCCCTAATGTAACATTATACGTTCCGTGTACGACGCACGGCTCCATGGCTGTCCATTAGACGCTTTATAAGTGCATTGTCTGTACTGGGCGCGATGATTCGCCGGCGCGATGAAGCGCCGTGACCAGCGCCACCGGGTTTCGTGGGTGTTATGTTTCACCATCGTCTCTCCCCTCGCTTTCTCCGATTTGTTTGCTTGCCGTTTATCTGCTGCCCGCATCAAGGGCCATTCCTCACGAAGCGGAATCAGTTATTGCATTTGCCGGGTGGCGGCCGGGCGTCCCTGCGCGCCGCGGTTCATTAATTTCAGTGCCGAGGTTGGGAGGTGCGGTACGCAGGTCTGACGGCGCGTTTCCTGAACAATGGTGACTGCCGGACACCTACACTCCCCCGAAATCTCAGCAAAGCTGAGAAACGGATCCAGAGTATGAACGGACCAGGCAGTGCGTGGTGCGAGCAGGCAGTGCGTGGTGCGAGCAGGCAGTGCATGGTACTAGCAGGCAGTGCATGGTGCGAGCAGGCAGTGCGTGGTGCGAGCAGGCAGTGCATGGTGCTAGCAGGCGGTGCATGGTGCTAGCAGGCGGTGCATGGTGCTAGCAGGCAGTGCGTGGTGCGAGCAGACAGTGCATGGTGCTAGCAGGCAGTGCGTGGTGCGAGCAGGCAGTGCGTGGTGCGAGCAGGCAGTGCATGGTGCTAGCAGGCAGTGCATGGTGCTAGCAGGCGGTGCATGGTGCGAGGAGGCAGTGCGTGGTGCGAGCAGGCAGTGCATGGTGCTAGCAGGCGGTGCATGGTGCTAGCAGGCAGTGCGTGGTGCGAGCAGACAGTGCATGGTGCTAGCAGGCAGTGCGTGGTGCGAGCAGGCAGTGCGTAGTGCGCAGGCAGTGCATGGTGCTAGCAGGCAGTGCATGGTGCTAGCAGGCGGTGCATGGTGCTAGCAGGCAGTGCGTGGTGCGAGCAGACAGTGCATGGTGCTAGCAGGCAGCGCGTGGTGCGAGCAGGCAGTGCGTGGTGCGAGCAGGCAGTGCGTGGTGCGAGCAGGCAGTGCATGGTGCTAGCAGGCGGTGCATGGTGCGAGGAGGCAGTGCGTGGTGCTAGCAGGCGGTGCATGGTGCGAGGAGGCAGTGCGTGGTGCGAGCAGGCAGTGCATGGTGCTAGCAGGCGGTGCATGGCACCAGTGGACCAGAAAGTACATGGTGCGAGCAGGCAGTGCATGGTACTAGCAGGCAGTGCATGGTGCTAGCAGGCAGTGCATGGTGCTAGCAGGCAGTGCATGGTGCTAGCAGGCGGTGCATGGTGCGAGCAGGCAGTGCATGGTACTAGCAGGCAGTGCATGGTGCGAGCAGGCAGGGCGTGGTGCGAGCAGGCAGTGCATGGTGCTAGCAGGCGGTGCATGGTGCTAGCAGGCGGTGCATGGTGCTAGCAGGCAGTGCGTGGTGCGAGCAGACAGTGCATGGTGCTAGCAGGCAGTGCATGGTGCTAGCAGGCGGTGCATGGTGCGAGGAGGCAGTGCGTGGTGCGAGCAGGCAGTGCATGGTGCTAGCAGGCGGTGCATGGCACCAGTGGACCAGAAAGTACATGGTGCGAGCAGGCAGTGCATGGTACTAGCAGGCAGTTCATGGTGCTAGCAGGCAGTGCATGGTGCTAGCAGGCAGTGTGTGGTGCTAGCAGGCGGTGCATGGTGCGAGCAGGCAGTGCATGGTGCTAGCAGGCGGTGCATGGTGCTAGCAGGCAGTGCATGGTGCTAGCAGGCGGTGTGTGGTGCTAGCAGACAGTGTGTGGTGCTAGCAGGCATTGTGTGTGGTGCCAGTGGAGCAGACAGTGCATAGTGCGAGCAGGCAGTGCATGGTGCTAGCAGGCAGTGCGTGGTGCTAGCGCCGGCTGGCTAGCGTCTGCTCTGTGCACCGGCGCCACCGTCGGTCCGACGGGGACGGCCGAGGCCAAGTGTCGCGGCACGGCGGCGGCGCCAAATGAGATTCTGATGGAGGTGACGGGCGTCGGCGCGCCACGCCCGCCCTTGAACCCAGCTCCGTGACTTCCGATGTCGCCACGCTTCCGGTCCCCCTGCGATCGCGGTCGGCGCGGCTGGTTCCTCCGAGAATCAATACAAACTTTAGTTGGCCTCCGTAAAGGCTTCGACAGCAGTGATCTAGCCTCAGGGCCTCTACCTGCTAATTCCGAGGAAAGCCGTTTCGCTGAGGTCATGACCGGCAATAATGCTGAAGTTCAGCGCCCTGGACGATCAGATTATTTCTGGAGTGGTGCAGGTGAAGTTTTACCAGGCGGAGTGTTCATTCATTCATGTGGTGCCCAATTTTGGACCGGAACAGCCACGCCGGCAGTTTCATTGCCTCGGATTTTACGCCCACACGGCAGGAGGTTTTGTGTACACTTCCGTACCTCCTAACACCTTGTCAACCCGCCGAGCGGGGAATGCCGAGCTTATCATTACTTGTGGAGCTTAACGACCGCCTCGGTGGGCCTCAGATCCACCTTCGCCGTGATGTGGGGTTGGATTGAGCCCCTTCGATGCCGGCTAGTACAGGAAATGCAACAAAAAAACGCGAACGGTGAAAGATAGCCCGTAAGAAATGATGACGAACTACTACATTCACTTTCGACCCAAGTCTTCATTGCGGTCGTGACAGGTTAAACAAAGATAACAGGTGTCGTTTTTGGGCTTTAGGTTCTGACTGATCTGACTGAACATGATCTTTTACGCGTTTCATGGTCTTGCTGTTAAAGGGTTTGAGATTGGCTATTATGAAAGCTTGGGTGAATAGTAAAGTATAAGGCTTTCCAGGCTGGTGTTAAACCATCCAGTTCTAGTTTTTATAATCACGGCAATTCGCGGCAGGTACCTGTGTCCGAGGTGAGGGAGCTCGGTGCGCCGCGCCGGCCCCGCCCAGCTGCTGCAAACTCGCCCTGAAGTCCCAAAAGTTTTTTTTAATTCTTCTTAATGTTCAAATGTCGGCGAGCAAGGCTATTTCGAGCTCGCGGGGCTGTCAGGAAGCCTTACGCGGGGTCGTTGGCGATGAGCCGCTGTCTGTGACGAGGTCTGCGCTGTGCCAGTGAGGTCACCGGGCCTCAGGCGGCGGCCCGGGTCGGCACGTGCACCCCCGGCCCGTCCTTATCGCGCCGCGACAGGTCGATAGGGCCATAACACCGGTTCGTCTCGCTCTTCTTTAATTCCGGGTCCGAGTTGGGATATCAGCCGGCTGCAGTCCTTGTTCTGTATTTAAGTGTTAGTGATCGTTGATTCCAGATTACCATTGTACCCCTAAAAGCTGGTGCATAATCTGGATAAGTGGCAAAACGATTTACAGCAGCACGGAACCAAATCCACATAATTTTACCCCGTCCTGCCACTCGCCTCCTACAGACGTCATTATTGTCGTGCTTCTAAGGGCCGAGCCGAATCGCTTTGTCGCTTTGCATTTGCTGAGATTTAATTGAATCTGAGATGGTTCTTCAAAAGCATTTGTTCTCATAAATTTCACGGCCGACTTTACATCCCTGCATCACTGCCCGTGCAGTCATCTGCATATTTTTGGATCTGTATTTGAATGTTTTTCTATTTCCAAAGCCTTAATTTCAGCGAGAGAGCGTATTTTTAACACCGAGGCGCGTAGGTAAGGGATGTGGTGTTGGGAGCTGGGGCATTCCAGGACAAAACGACCAAAAATATTTCAATTTCATACCACCATGTCTTGAAAAAATCTGAAACTTTGTCTCCGGGGTATTTTTGGGTCAGAAACACGCCTGTGAGAATCTTAGCCCCCTCCGACCAACGGTGACCGAGTTATAGCCCGAGGCATTTTCGGGAGGGCACGTTGTAGACTCATCTTTGATGCTTCATAACTCAAAAACGCATCACCTGATTAACAAGTTTTGTATATCATTGAACTCGTCTTGAATTATAGTTTATTTTGAAAAAGAAAATTTCAAAATTTGAAAATTTTTTTACTTTTAATTTGTTTGACCTTTTCTTTTTGACCTAGCTTGACGTTTTCGCAGTTGAAATTGCCCTTTTAGACACCTCAAAAATTTTTCTTCAAAATATATCTTTCGATAGCAAAAATAAAAAAATGCGTTCTTGCTATAAGTTCCAGATATTTAGCACCTAAGGTAGGTATGTAGACGGTTTTTGAGCAATGCGGTAGTACAGCCTTATGTTCAACGCCGCAAACATAGCGATTGCTTTTGTAATCGGTTGCTGGAAATCATACTGCTTTGTCTTTACGAAATTTTCATCGTGCAAGTGTCAGAATTTATGACAATTAACGCGCGCCCACCCGAGGGGGTGGGCAACCGGCCTCCTCAGGTCTCTACGGGTAGTAACAAAACACCTTCGCGCAGCGCCACTGTACTCCATCTACCTCTAACACAACATTTTGCAGCTTCTGGAAAAATAATTTAGGTCAACTGGGAGGTGGTAGGTACCGTAAATGTTGAAGGCCAGCTGGCAACTGACTGGTGAGGGAGTGACCTGAGGTAGACGGTCTTCGTTATGCCTTGTGGGACTTTCAACTTTGTTTCCTTGATTAACACTTTATCGTGGGAGTTGCTCGTTTGGGTGGTGGGGTCGGGGTCTCCGTCAAAAGTCCCTTGATGACTCTAGTGAGACACCTACTCCTAAAACCGCCTCCTTGCCGCCCCGGTAGCTCATTTGGCAGAGCGTTGGGCTCCGGTCCGCGGCTCAGAAGCATGCAGTGGCAGTGCATGTCCAGGCTTGGGATCGGTTCCCCTGAGATGATCCGGCGCTCAATAGTCTACCCGACGAACAGGTCGGCTGGCAACTGACTGGTGAGAGGGTGACCTGAACGAGGCGGCCGTCCCCGTGCTTTGTGGGACGTTAAACGTTGGCTTCTAAAATCAGCCCTTCATTGTGGGAGTTACTCGTTCGGGTGGTGGGGTCGGGGTCTCCGTGACAAGTTCATTGATGACTTAGTGAGACTCCGGCTCCAACAATCGAACTGAGAGCAACTTGGACAAAATTTATAAAAAAAACTGAACTGGCAATAACTTGGTCAATATTTATGAAAATAAAAATTGCAGCCATTAAAAGTGATAAAAAGGGATTCATTGTTTCGAGGGAGACGAGGGCAAATGAACCGATTAATAATGGACCTTTCAGCCTTAAACGAAAATTTACAAAGATGTCGCGACTTTATCAATAATTGAAACAAGTATAACTTATCATATGAGCACCACTAACTCACACAATTACATCGTTCCCGGAGATGGAAAATAGTATCAATGCAAGGTGACCCAGTGCAGCACAGCATACCCCCTTTTTTTTTTTTTTTTTTTTTTTTTCCCTCCTCCTTCTTACCCCCGCCGCGGGATTCCCCCCTTCAAAGGGGGGGTGCTGTGTATGTCAAATAAATAAAATAAATAAATAAGTTTGAGAGGATTCATGCAATGAAAACAAACGTGTCTGAAAGGCTTTCATTCCCAAAAAGTAATTTGAATCTGCTCATTTATTCGAAAAAATGTCCTGAAATTGTAATGCATTCGACCTGGTCACTTGAACAGGTTGCCTCATGATATTTTTACAATGTGATCATTTCATAGCTGACACGGATCCGAGAATCCCAGATGAATAATGACACAGTGCACTGGGAGTGATGCCGCTAAATAGCCAGTTTTAATCACTTCCGAATATGTTACATACAATCGTTTGGTCGTGTCACCTTTGAGGCTGCTCGGGGTCACAGTATTTCTTACAGGAACTAAGTGGAAACCTAAATTTTGTGGCATAATAGGTGACAGAGAAGAGCCGTAGAAAGAAAAGTTCAGCACCATTGGAACACTCTTGTTGAGCCCAAACGGATTATGTATCTTATAATATTGCCTAGTCAAATGTCAAAATTAACCTGCTTTGACCTAGAGCCAGGCTTAGGTCTGTATGGTAAAAAGAATATTAAT
This sequence comes from Lepas anatifera, assembly GCA_034440635.1. Taxonomy (NCBI): domain Eukaryota; kingdom Metazoa; phylum Arthropoda; class Thecostraca; family Lepadidae; genus Lepas; species Lepas anatifera. The sequence continues at coordinate 32,684 of JAOTON010001071.1, read as the reverse complement.
CAAACTGCAGAGGCAAGTCAGACACGACAACGTAAAAATAAAACGTCCATCGCAATTCTCGACAATTCTCAATTCTCTCAAGTTATCAAAATTTACCAATTGCTCCATGCATTTCTAATGAAAAGGTCATGACCCTGACCCTGCTCCCGGTTATCGACATAGAAATCCTGCTACGAAAATTATCGTGCTAGACGATCTACCTATGTAATGTGATTCTAACCACGATAGGCTAAATTTGATATTATTGATGCACCTCCCAAAGTTTTTTTCGAGGTTAGGTCTCTTGACCTGGGTTGGCGGTCTGACCTGGTATGACCTAGACCTAAAATTTTGCCAGAAGCTGCAAAATGTTGTGTTAGAGGTAGATGGAGTACAGTGGCGCTGCGCGAAGGTGTTTTGTTACTACCCGTAGAGACCTGAGGAGGCCGGTTGCCCACCCCCTTGTGTGGGCCCGTGTTAATTCTCATATATTTTGACACTTGCACGATGAAAATTTCGTAAAGACAATGCCATATGATTGCAAGCAACCGATTACAAAAGCAATTGCTTTGTTTGCGGCGTTAACCATAAGACTGAACTACCGCGGTGGTCAAAAACCGTCTGCATACCTACCTTAGGTGCTAAATATTTGGAACTTATAGCAAGAACGCATTTTTTTCTATCGAAAAATATTTTATGAAGCAAAATTTTTGAGGTGTCTAAAAGGGCAATTTCAACTACGAAAACGTCAAGCTAGGTCAAAAAGAAAAGGTCAAACAAATTAAAAGTTAAAAATTTTCCAATTTTGAAATTTTCTTTTTCCAAAATAAACTATAATTGAAGACGAGTTCAATGATACACAAAACTTGTTAATCAGGTGATGCGTTTTTGACTTATGAAGCATCAAAGATGAGTCTACAACGTGACCTCCCGAAAATGCCTCGGGCTATAACTCGGTCACCGTTGGTCGGAGGGGGCTGAGATTCTCACAGGCGTGTTTCTGGCCCAAAACAACCCCGGAGACAAAGTTTCATATTTTTTCTAGATATGGTGGTGTCAAGCCTTGGTCGATCTGTCCTGGAATGCCCCAGCTCCCGCGAGCTCTGTTCCCGATTAGGGACAACATGCTACATATGAACCCCACGGCCCGGCCCCACCGTCACGTGACAGTGGAAAGTTCATGTCTCCAAGAGAATGTTCATACATTGATGTGGTCTTCACTCTCTTAAGTAGCGCTCCTGTCTCGTAACGGGTTTAAGTCCCGGCGGAGCCTCCGAATAAGTTGATGTGATCCCCAAATTCCTCGTACAGGGTGAAAGCTGACGACACCGTACTACCTTGACAATTATTGCGTCTTCCCTCCCCCCACACACCGTCTTAGTGTGATCAATCCACGGGGGGCGAGGCACCGGGGCTACGGTGCCCCCTTAAATCAGGAATTGGAATATTAAAGGGAACGTGGCACCTTGGTCGAATCCTGGAATTTAGTGTAATTAGGCGTACTTTTAGTAAAAAATAATGAAACCACTCATGATTTCTCTGAAAAAATGTACAATAAGCTCAATATTTGGTTTTTAAACATACTCCTCTAGAAAAAGAAATAAATATCAGACTGTGGATGATGTCACGATCTGGCAACCACTACCATACTTAAACGCTTCAAGGGCTTCGATTGGCTGATGCTCATCGTGACGTCAGCATATGTCGTCACACCAGTAGCTCACAACAATGGCCGCCGGCGACGGGGGGCTGAGGGGGCTGGTGTCAGGTAGGTTTTAGCTTTTTTCTACGGAAATATCGAGTTCCAAGACAAATGAAATATGGAGTACCGGGTTTTCCGACCTGCTTTACAACTTGGCTATCTCAGTTGAAATCACGTTGTGAAGGTGCCACATTCCCTTTAACCCCATGGAGTTGACTGGAAAGAAATGGGTTGAAAACTCATGGTGCCCCTTCCCCCATAACTCGGACGTTCCGCTGTCACTGGATCAATCCAATTGATGAATGAACATAAATGAGTTGGGTAGTGTTGGCGAAGCTTGTCGCCAACAGAAAGTCATGTCATAATGCAAGGGCATGTAAAATTTTCATTTGTCACGCATCATGTCATTTCCTCGTTCTCCATCATCTGGTTGTAACCAAGCTTGCTTTGCAGGCAGCACTTATGCAATGAGTTGAAGGGCATGCGGTAACTTTCTTATGGGATTTGAACTTGGATAGCCAGGAGATTGACGATACCGTAGAACCAGCGAAGAATATAGTTTGTCCTAAACTTACCACTTAGAACAGTCGCCAACAGCTCTGTCAGGCTCGCTGGAAGCAGGGATGTGCGCGACAGGTTAACTCGCAGTGCTGGTAACAGAAATAGAATGTGTACCTTAGGAAGGGCGCATAACCTGCGCGCACAGAGTTCAATATTGAAGCCAAAGAAATACATTAGTTCATCTAAGTGTTTTGGGTTCCAAATTTTTCATTTTTTAAAACATTGCAATATTTCGGGAATCCATCACAAATAATACTAGCGTCCACAGGGGGCGCGGTGGTGTATTGGTTAGCACTAGACTTGTTGAGTAGCAACTCAGGGTCAGAGTCGACTGTGAGTCGATTTAAGTTTTGCTTGAGTCAGAGTTGAGTCGACTCACTTCTGGATTTGGGTAAGCTAGAGTCGGCTCAATTGCTCGACCAGTTGAGTAGTGTCAGAATCAGAGTCAATCTCAAAGCCGTGAGGGAAAGTTGAATCGATTCAACGCCCTATTTCCTGAACATATGTGCTCAAACGGCTGACATTTTATAAGTTTTCAGAACAAATTATTTTAAAGAATTTCACATTGTTATTTGGCGGTAAAGGTAATTTATTATTTTCATATCCAGGCTAGACCCGTGCCTGCCGGGGCCAGCCATTAAACAAACATGAGTCGTACAACAGATACCGTTTAAAACACCTATTTGTTGGTTATTTTTAGTTTAATCTTAACAATAGTATGTAAAATCATATGGCCAAATTCGTAATTTGACCCAACATCGGACTTTAAAGTAAGGGCGTGCACACCATGCCTGGAGATCTCTTCTCGATCCAGGGGGTCCTGGGTGGCTAACGCTGGCACGGCAACAGAAAGCCGTATGCAAAGCCTATGGTAGACCCGAAATCCAGCGGGGATCCTGACCCCCACCCCCGGATTTCCACCCATGGTGCGCACCATGCAAAGCCCTAAGCTCATGCCACAATTCACTCTTTGGAACTACATCATTATTTTCTATTTTCTTCCTTCGTTTTACTGAACACACTAAATATGTAAGAAATATAACCACCAGATAGAGGGCACCAAAAATATGGGATTTTGCACCTAGGCGCTGAAATGGAAAACCACTATTCTGAGGAGATCCTCTGTGGGTACAAATTCTGTCTTTACAAGAAAAACAAACAAGAACGCCCTTCCCCCTCCGAATCGGCTCCTGGGGGTGATGGCGGAAAATGGCGGATCGTGTCCAATAGCTTACAAGGAATCATGACTAAGCTATTTCAGGCTTTGTTAGCTTAGATCAATACTAATATCACGAGACGTCAAAAAGGGTATAACAGGGTTATGATCGAAACTTAATTTGTTCATGCATAATATCTTACAAAATCTTACAGTCATATGTGACATGCCATGGAATCTATGAAATTATGCCAAATGTTACGCTGGATTTGGTGGTTTTCTGAACTTTGTCTCCATCAATTTTAAATGGTTGGAATATTTTCTTCCCATCGACTCCATACTGGAAACACTGAACAAAAAACCTAGGAACAAGGAAATCGCTGCCTTAAATGGGACGTAATGAAGGAAATGTGAGAATAGCACAAAATGACTGTTTTATCTGACGCGAGGCGTCACACTAGAAAATACTCTTGCTCCGTGCTCAGGGGCATGGCGATAGAGGTATGCGCCAGGAACGGATCTGTGCTGTACAGGCTCCCTACAAGGATCTCTGCTGTACAGGCGCCCTACAATTAACTTTAGGCGAGCCCGGCACGGACGCCCTGTGTTCGGCGTTTTTCATTGTTTGCCGCTTGTCCACTGCTGGCCGGACGCCTCACTTCCCCCCACCTCGCCATTGATGGGGCACTGAAGGATGTCCAGTTGTGCATTTCGTCCAGGTGGAAATGCTAGATCCGTCACTGAAGTGCATCCTTATGGGAAATCGAGCTCCCCCAGTAGTGTTGGCCAGTTCGTGGACGCTCTCGCTGTACTGCCAGGTCTTTCAGTCTTGAATTATCCGGAGACATTTCAGGTTTGACATATTTGTCTATTACCGTTTTTTCTGTATAGCATAACATGTGTAACATGGTAACATGAAATGTTTACGGCACGACTGGCTAGGCTTTAGGCCGAGGCGAAGCACGCCGGCATCTCGCCAACCGAGGTTGTGGCAGGTTCTTGATATAGAAACTGGAGAGTGCAGGGATGATGATGCAGAGCTGAAACGCTGCTCCTCAGGCACAGTGTTGCTTGTGAATTTAGATGTATAAACTGTGCTTCAGGGACAAAGTAAAATCGACTCATTTGTGTTGTTTACTCTATCTCGGATACGCGAACTTTCCGGATGCGGTGGTGCAGTGGTGGCGCGATGGGTTTCCATGCCGCTGGCCCTGGTTCGAATCCCCGGCGGGAATACTGAATGAGAACTTCTCTATCTCCAATATACCATTCCGACAGATTGAGAGTTGGTGACGGTATACTACCTCAGCAGTTCGCGGGTGGTAAAGCCCTAAAGCTCATCAGTCCTCCCAGAAAGTGATTTTCCAGCGATTTTGGAATGCAAGAGTTTAAGCGATCTGATGTAGGCATGACTGGCGGCAGGTTTCTGCTTTCTGCTTTTAGGGTGGCATAACTCGATTTTGCAAATAGGTTGTGTCTCTTCTGCGTCCAGTTATGCCTCATTGACTCAACATTCCACGTTTGGCTGTGTATGATATTGCCTCGGCTTTGTTTATATCTCGATCGTTTTTTCATAGGAATGGTCCCTGCCAATTTTCTCAGTTTGATGTTCAACTGAGTGTCTCCTACTCCTCCAACAAACCGTCACCATACACCTCCTCCTCCATAATCTCTTGACCCACCGAACAGGTGACTTGGGTCATCATTTAGCTCCCTCTCGATTCTGGGTGGTGGGTCAATAGACCAAATTTGAATTTAAATCAGACCTTATTATTTAAATGGACGAGCAACACGCTCAACATATATACACCCGGCCTGCATTGCCGGAACCGAACTGACACTTTCGGTATCATTCCATTCCAACCCAAAGCCATTCGTGGTAGGAACCAGCTGCCATCGGTCAACAAGTGCCGCTTGCGAGAACAAATGCCATACCGCCACTCAAAGCCGTCATAAAACACCATGGAACTCACGGAAGGGCCAGGTGTTTGGTCCGGAGAAGATGGTGACAGATCCCTGTGCTGTCATTTGGTCCACTCAGCGCATACGCATCAAATCGCTCCTCAACCGACATCGATCCTTGCCCTCAGCCATCATCCATCAAAATGAATCGCTCCCCATCGCCCTCAGCCATCAGCCATCAAAAATTCGCCATCGCTCCACCTCAGCCAACAGTCATCAAAAATTCGCCATGCACCACATCTCGATCACGACCGCCATGCACCACTCGCTCCGCAACCCAGCTCAACCTTGTTCGCCATGGACTGATGCTGATCAGGCATCAGTCCTCCGACCCCTCGCGAACATCGACCAAATGATCATAGAGCCCCGCATGACTCCAGCACTGAGGTCTTTCACCACCTTTTTGTTCCAAACACCCAGCTTTCGTAAAGGATCGTCAGTCGTCTGCCGAAGCGTCAGACCTCGTGATCCGATGACTATCGCCAACACCTCGCCCCTGGGTTTACCGTGACTGGCTTGCGCCTTTGCCAGGATCGGCCGATATTTCTCAACTTTATCGAGAAACCGTTGCCTTAACCTGGCAGCCACATTATCATATGGGACGGCGATGTCGACAATAGTCACCTTATCGGTGTCCAATACCATGAGATCAGGTTTCAGCACACCTCCCCGACACTGGAATGTCGGTTCGGCCAGCACCGTCGCGCCACGTTTTTCAAGGAGATTCGTGACGCGACCTGAAACCCAATTGTGCCTCCGGATCATAGCATCTTTCACCGAACGACAGTCATTCAGCACGTGCAACTGTGTTTCACCCGGCTGATGACAGCGTCGGCATGGTAAAGGGGATCCTTCGGCACCTCGATGGCGGTTCACCCGAGTCGGCAGCTGCTCAGCGATCGCATGTACCGCCAGTACATACTGCCGACCCGAAAGTCCTGATCCGTTCCGAAGCCAATCGTGTCCCGACGTAGATTTCGAGGCGTCCTGGAAGAGACTCCCCGTCGTCGTCCGTCGAAACGCGACCGCCTCGGCACGTCTCCTGGTCTTGAGCTCTGCCCTAAGCTCACCTGGCGCTTCCGATCTAGTTTGCAACAGCGCCTTCCATGTCGCCAGTTCCCGATCCAGCCGTTCGGAAAGCTGTGCGCTTAACTTTACTGCCGGATCCTCCGACATACGGAGTGAGGTGATCCTGGCGATACGGGAGATAGGGACAGATCTTTCTAGTTCAGGTAAATTTAGACCCCCCTCCCTCTCCTTGATATGAAAGTACCTGGTGGGAGTTCCAGGGGGGAGATGGAGGACGTCACGGGCTGTCTTGCGAATTTCGCGCGATATGCCACGTAGGGTGCCTGCGTCCACCTTCGCAAGCCTTAGCTGATGTGCCATGCCGGGCATCACGTATGACCGTAACATGGCTATCTTCTGCTGCGGCTTGAGAGCCGTTCGAGTAAGGCCTCGCAAGAGATTTGAGAACCTGTCTCTTGCGAGCTTCGGTGTCCCCATCGCGGACATCTCGAGGCCGAGGTATTTTACCACCTCGGTGACCCGGGCGTTCGTAATCGGGTCACAACCGTACTTGAACGTCGTTCCAGATACGGTTTTCAGACAACGGTGCCCCGGGACCGGCACCATCCTGATCGCATGCGACTTCGACGCGTTCACCTGCATGTGACGGTCGCGGAAGAAACTTTCCGTTTTGCGGAGCAGTTGGTCCATGCCATTCAGGCTCCCACTGACTAGCACGAGGTCATCGGCAAACGCCAGGACATTGACCCCGTGCCCCCCTTGAAGTTTGAAGCCATGAACAGAGCCGATAGCGGTCAGGAGTTCATCTGTCACCATATTGAACAAGGTGGGTGATAGCGGGCAACCTTGCTTGACGCCCCTCATCATCGGAATTTCGTTGGTCTCCCCGGACGAGCCAGATATCCGGGTTGAGACCCCCTCGTATAAATCGTGGACAATGTCGCCGAAACCTCGACCTAAGCCGAATCGGTTGATGGCACGTTTGATGGAATGATGCGATACCATATCGAAGGCTTTTGCCACATCGAGAGTTACGATGTTTATTTCTCTTCTCTGCCTCTTGGCAGAGTTGATCGCTTCATCTAGGAGCCACAGATTTTCGGAGCATCCATCGACCGGCCTGAAGGCCTTCTGTCGGATGTCGAGATCAATCGTTGCTGTCACCCTGGTGTTCAGCAACTTGGCGTACAGCCTAAAAGAGAACCCATTGTGATAGGGCGAAAATCATTCACAACGGTCGCACCTTCCTTTTTGGGTATCAGAATGGTCCTGTTCGTTTTCAGGACTTTTGGGATGCGCCTGGCGTGTAGGAAGGAATTCAGGACATGCATCGTGCCATGTTTGCCGAGTATCAGCTTGAGGAACTTTGCAGTTACCTCGCGGTCTCTCCCCACTGCCGTATCCCAGGCCAGCCCGTTAAGGCCAGCTAGGGTTTCGTCCAGTGAGAACGGTCTCAAATTTAATTCAAGGCTGTTCCGGGCCGACGTGAAAGGCGCATTATCAGGAGGCGACTGTGACCCGAATCGCTCCCGATACACGTCCTCCACGCTAGCCGTACTAGGCAGTTCTGCTTCTGCCGCAACGTCTGGGCGCCCTCCGAGCTCGCACTCTTTGAGCAGCCTTTTCTTGTCGCGACAGAAGTAAGTTTGTTGCCGCTTGTACCGTTCGCGCTTCCGCTGGTGACGGTTGGAATTTGCGGGCGCGTTACGGTTGCCCTTCTGCTTCGCCGCTTTCTTCTGGGGTGACACCCGGATTCCAGCGGTTCCACAGAACTCGGCATAGGCATCATCCAAGACTTCGGGCCCTTCGTTGCAGACGCGCGTGTACATCAAATTTGCTGCCCGTCGACAGCGCTGAGAGAACGATTGTTCTTCTCTTTCCGCAACGCTAGCCCTGTTTTGGCTGCGGTTCGCGTCTGCCCCTCGGGGCCTTCCATCTCGTAACGGATTCGCCATACGCCGGGCACGGCTGCCCCTCGGACTTGGGGTAGGGCTCCCCACCCGTTTGACCGCGGTTTCGGCGCGCGCACAGCGCACAACGTCCACCTGGCCATGAGTTTGGTGCCCACCCCCTCGCCCTGGGGGTGAAGGGGACGGTCGGTAGACAGATTTCACGGCTGTTTCCCTAGCAAACAGTCGGTCCACCTGCCTGGTGACCAGTCCCTCGTTCAAGTCGGGTGTGCCTGAAGATACCCGTTTGACGGCCGTCTCACCCTGTGCATTAAACAGGCGACGAGCCACGGGGATCCCAGACCCTCGAGTCGGCGTACTGGGGGCGAGATTGGCTGCTACCTCTCGCCCTGTCCCGCTTCGCCCCTGCACCGCCGAGGTTTCCCTCAACGATACCTGAGCACCAGCCTCCCGAAGGTGACTGGCCCCTTGGGTCCCGGCACCAGTTTGCCGCGAATGTTGAGCCCTAACGTGTCTGTCAGCGATGTCCCTGTTCGCTGCAGCCGCACCACCCCCCTCATCCTACTCACCCTTGCGGGGGAGTCAGCGGACGAGGAGGAGGAGTCGCTGCTAGGCGTGTCCGCTACAGCCGAGGCACCACCCCTTGCCGAAGGGTGGGCAGTGCTGCTTGAACCCCTCGAAGTAGTTGGAACACCACCACTCACCCTACTCACCATTTCTGGGGAGTCAGCGGGTGAGGAGGAGGTGCTGCTACTCGAGGTCGAAGTAGAGTCGGGAGATACCTGTGAGCCACCAGCTAGAGTTTCTGGCTCGTCGTCTGAACTTGAGGAAACGGTCACCGGGCCCTGATGCAGGACAGGGCTCAGCGCGGGTCTTAGTTGCCCGGACCTCTCACTATAGATTTGGCGGTAAATCTCCCTGTACTCAGGCTTCTTTTTCGCGCGAACAATTTGGTTCATCGTGAAACGGTTGTGGAAAGCCTTCACCAGCTCCTTGTTCACCTCATGCCCCATAGAACTTCGGCATTTGATGTCGAACTCGGCGTTAGCCAAGTCCGTCAGATCATCGTGGGACCAGTTGGCCCTAGAGGATGGATCTGGGAGGCTGCTGTTATATGCCTCTGGATGCTTCCGTTTACGGTGCAGTTGGCGCCCTTGGTAGCTGTTGAATTTCTCTCCACACTCCGGGCAGACTCGTTGTGGATCAACATTCGCCGCATCCTGCGGACTATCCCGTTTCGGCCCCGGACACCTGTTATGGTGCCTCGAAACCGAAAGCAGGTTGTCGTGAGTCGTTTTATGTCTCGACCCGAAGCACTTCCGACATAGCCAGACGAGATCCCGTTTTCCCTTTCCGTGAGCATAACTCAGGTGACTGAGAAAGCTCCTTTGGTCAGCAAACATTTTGCGACAACCATGCCATGGACACTTGGTCGTTCCCTGCCCCTCGGGAATAAACGGATATAACAAATATTCGGGACCGTCCGGGCGTCGTCTGCGCTCCGAGTCGTGCATGCGACTCAGGCCATCCCTACTCTGGTCAGGAGCGGTGGCCATCGTTCATGCGTGTCAGTGGCTAGGTGTTCAGCCTATGAGAATCGTGAATTCAGCCAGCCGATATTCGCTGGTCCTTGGTTTCGAGGACTCGGTTTTCAGCCTCGCTCACCCAGCCGGATTTCGCTGATGGTGAGAGCAATCGCGGTTTTAGCCAGCAGGTTTTCGCTGGTCCTTGGTTTCGAGGACTCGGTTTTCAGCCTCGCTCACCCAGCCGGATTTCGCTGATGGTGAGTTTTCAACTCGGTATTGGTCGAAGTCAGATCGGTTTCACAGGCGATGCAAACCTGTGATAGTCGAAGAAATCAAGGCTCAATCGAGAGCAAGCCGAAAACCCTTCGGTGGGGGGCGTGACTCGCACACAGGAAATTTCCAGGCGAGCTGGTGGCTCACTGTCCTGAAAAGGACGGGGGTATGTGAACCACCAATCACGACTTACGAGCAGGGCGTGACATTCGCCATCAACCCTTAACGCACAATGCCGTCTGCGTCGCTAACGGAACACTATTCTGAAGCTGGCCAGGCTTCAGATCCAAGTATTATGGAACGGCGACTTGCTACTCAGAAATGTCCAGTCGAGTGCGGAGAAGGTCCAACCTCCAACAACAGCACGACCAAACAGATCCAAGCAGGCAGGGGGTACCACGAGCAGGTTATCGCCGGCCTCGGTCAAGGGCTCTAAAGGCGTTCAAGACACCTTGCCGAGACTCGTCAGAAGTACTATTTGAAAGGCACGTGTACAACTGACATCGACCCCCAAGATTTAGACCCCCTTCAGATTTATACTCGTACTTCGGCATGCGGCATGGGTGGAGATCGGGGGTGAGGGGTTGGGGCTTCAGGACCCCTCGAATTTTGGGTCTCCAATAGGCTTTGTACAGGGCTTGTATTGCCGTACAGAGTTAAGCCATCAGGAGCCCCCCCCCCTGAATCGAGAAGAGATCTCCAGCCCTGTTATGCGGTACTAAGTGTTTTGATAACTCTCACTTTTATTGACATGTTTTCATCTGCTTGCACCAACCTATACTTATTTCGCTTGATTCTGGCACCTGAAAAGCACCTGAAAATGAATTTCTGCTGCTCGGCTGTTTGTGGGCAAATATCGGAAAATCCTGTCAATGGCAATGTTTTTTTTTACACGGTAGTGTCATTTTATTAAATCTTCTTGTCGCTTGTTTGTGCCTGATACTCTGATTTGATTTTGCTGACTGATCGAATGGTTTCATGATTCGCTGTGTTTATTGTGTTTTCTTTTTCGTTCTGAAACTCGATTGCGTCTCGAGGAACGTGTAGCTTTTGCTACCATTTGGTGAAGTTTAAAGCACATGTTTTCTTTCCTCTCCGCTTAGACGAGACTTGCGAAATTTACAGCGGTAGGTATGGGAAATTTAGGCTGCTATTTGCGATACATGTTGAATTCATATTCTTGTTTCTCCATTTTTTCTCCTTGGCGTTTGTCACACGTCTAAGAGTCGGATTTTCTTGCATGCATAATAGTGCAGTTCACACGGTAATTTAACACGCGCATTGACGGGGGGCGGGTACCCGCCCCTCCCTCGGGTTTTTCGGAGATAGTAGAAAAACGGCGGCGCGTAGCGCCGCCGTACTTGGTATACCTTTTCCCTCATCATTTTTACAACTTCTGTGAAAATTTTAAGGTTAGGTCATCTCAGGTCAGGTCACCAGTACAGGTCAAGTGACCCGACCTCAAAAAAAGTTTAAGATAGCATAAGTCGGAGCAGAGTGAACTTATCCGATTGAAACTCATATCACATAATGGCCTAACCGAGTTCTCTAACATATGTTCCGGTATTTTTGATATCGATGACCTAAGGTCAGGTACGAGGCATGACCTCTCCATTGGAAATACATGGGAAAAATGGTTTTTACGGAATAACTCAGTAACGGATGGTGATAGAGCATTTATTTTAGCTGCATTAGACTCGCCTGGGCTTTGCGGTTCTAATGATATGCATTTTATATAATTTGACCTTGACCTGACCTCAGGTCAGGTCAAATCCTTGATTTGACCTAGCAAGGTCAAATTATATATCATTCGATTCGGCTTGCTATGAGGATTCAAATAGTTTAAGTCGTTTTGCTCTATCTTTACTTGTTCAGATGTAATGCCCGAAAAACTGAATTTTACATGTTATCCCTATGACGGGCATGTTTTGACCTCTCGTGACCTTAAATGTGACCTGACAAAAAAATGGTTCAAAGGTTTTCGATGGAGAAGTGGATGGGCAGCCCAACGCCGTTTACCGTTTTTCGCTACCTACCGTGGTTCTCGAGATCTTAGGGGCGGGTACCCGGCCCCCCGTCAATGCGAAGGTGGCTCAGACCCCCGTCAATGCGCGTGTTAAAAGACACGACACAGTAAAGCAGTCAGACACGTGTGCAACGATGTCGGAGACGAAATTTCGGGGCAAGTGGTAAGATAGGCTACAGTGCGAAAAACAGTTATTTCAACTTGCACTCTTCAAAAAACACCAAATCCATCAGTGCACCTCTGGATTCATCACTGGGCGCGCCATCGTTTGGAGGCGTCAAACCAAACAACCCAAGCACGCATCCGGCGAGGAGTCCCGTGGGGTATTTGAGACAACTCTGGAGTTGGTGTTTTTAAGAACTCTTTTTTAAAGTTGGCTTAAACTGGTGTTCTAAAGTTTTCTTCGAAAGAAGTGATAGTTTTTCGCGCTGTAGCCCTATCTTACCACTTGTCCCCCAAAAATCTGGCATGGCCGGCACGTGTACCTTGCTGTGCCGTGCCCCTTAAATTACCGTATAATCTGCACTGATGTTTGTGAATGCCTTTTCTTTTGATCAGTCATGCGATTGCCTTGGGAGAGGTGGCGGAGCGTACCGTGAGCTCCCGGTTTGCTCAAGTAACGCCACACATTGAGACGCTGCCGCGCAGTGTGGTGTTGATCATTTGCGGCGACCGAGCGTCACCTGCAGTCGTCAGACGGGCCTGTCGGGCCCACCTCGGCCTATTGAGCCGCTCTTCAGAGCCGCACTGCGCCGCCGTCTAATGGGCCAGCACCCGACTACCTGTCGGGACCAGGGGCACAACAGAGCGGCACGTGTGGGTGTCACCTGAAGGGAGAGCCCGGCGGACGGCGCTGCTGGTTCCAGTGGCTGGTGCGGTTAGCGTATGTTTTGCTGCTGCTGTGAAAACGCACCAGCAAAACATATTTTGGTTAGAAACGCGCCAGGCAAAACATTGTCGGCATATGTTTTGCAACGGTGGTGAAAACATGAATACCAACCAGTACGTGTGCTTAGTGTTCACCCAGTTTACATTGTCAACACGTCACTTAACGTTTTCTGTATAACACTCCCAACAAACGTAGAGGAAAAACGGCACTTAATACGACACTGTCACTCGTGTCAAATTCAGACGAATTACGGGCACAGTTGCTTTTTCGCACTAAAACTCAAAATGCCTGTATTATAAATACCACACTAAGGAGAATATAAAGTTGTTATTTTCAGACTATGCGAGGCATATCTTGGAATAATGATTGTTTTACTCTCGGACATTGGTGTTCTGATTTTTGGGACTCATAAAGCTAAGCTTTAAGGAAATGCTAAACTTATTTCTCCAGCCATATGCCTGTGTTGTTTGTCTTCATCAGTGGAGATGGTCGCCACGTCTGCACCCAGACGAGAAGTCCGCACAATAGGGCATTTGCACCATCATCATCAATATGCGAAGATTCGGCGGAAGTCTGCACTTTTCCAGCGGTAGGAGGAGCGTTGATGTCAATGTTCTGCACCTGGCCCCTGTCACAGTCTGGAACACACTCATTATCGCGGGCTGTTTTTCGCAGTTTTTCTGTCCTTGTAGTTTTTGTTGTAGTCACCCATTTCATAATGCATTCCCTCGCACGAATACTTCCGAACGCTGGGAGAGAGTCTGGTCCCGAAACCTCTGACTTGGACCAGTTTGCCTCTATGTAAACTGCATTATAGTGCGCAAAAACAATTGACACAGATACTTTTCCTTGGGTTATAGGGGGAAGAGGAGGGACGTAGTTGCAGGGGTCTACTACTCACGCTTTTGACTACATGCTCAATAGGGTCGAGTAAAAAAATCAAAAGTATTTGGATCGTTCCTTAACATTGTTTTTCTATTGCGCTAGGCCTTTGAAGCGTGAGAATCGCCCTAAACACATTCAAGAGGTAAAAATAGATCCCAGCTAGTGGATATGTATATTTCAGCTGCAGTGGCGGATGCAAGAGGGGGCAGGGGCTCAAGCCCCCTCCCGAAAATATCTGAGTGCCTATACTAGATGCAGAGCTGGAGGCTGTCCGAGGTAGTGACGGGGGCGGCCCGAGCCCCCAGCCCCCCTCTCCCAAATATGATTCTGGATCTACCACTTTCCTGTTTTGTATTAGACATGTGCGAGACTCACAGGCGAGTGCCAATGGCAACTGTAGTTGCCGGAGGCTAAGTTACCGGAAGCTGGCATGAGTTGCCACGGCATACCACCGGAGCAACGACCACTATCCCAGAAGATATGGCAGCTTAAGTTGCCACCAGGTGCTCACAGCTTTCATGTTCAGTGCACACCTTAGCGAGATATCCGCAAATTGGAGGGATGAGAAAGGTAAAGTTTAGCGCCGAGACAAGTTAGTCACTCACGCAACACTAGTCACTCCGCTCGCAACACATTAGTCACTACAACATTTTCGCTGGTTTGGATTGTGACACACCCAAACGCTGGGAAAAAAAGACGGGGAGGCAGTATTAACACGCGCACTGAAGGGGGGCCTCGGAGGCCCCCCACTGTTTTTCCAAGGTGGCCGGAGAACCGCTTGCAGCGGAAAAACGAAACTTGGCCACATTTAACAGAATTTAATAGCGCGTCGATTGGTGAAGACTTTTTGAAAATCGGCCGAAATTTTTTTGACTTATAGGCTTTCAAAGTCAGACCTGCATTTTGAGATCGCCGTAAACGCGCGGTCGGACCAGTTAGCTTGCATTGAAGACCGAGTGGTGACGTCATAACGTCATATAAGCGGGACTATATGTCAAGGTCACTTCACATGAAAGTCAAGGTCAAGGTCACAGGTCAAGGTCATATCTGCACTTTCAAGGTCACTGACCACTGCGCGTCCGGCCAAATGAGGTTACCCCGTCTGACATATATTATGCTATGACGTCATCGGTAGGGTACCCCAATACAAAGGTCAAGGTCAAAGGTCATTGGGAAAGGTCAATTCTCATTTCCCGCCAAACAGTGGCTACAGTGTTAGTCAAAGTGTAAATAATAAGTAGTATACCATATGGTGACCTTAAAGGTCAATGACCTTGAATGACCTTGACCCAAAAGTTGTGGGGAAGCCTCTTTGAGACCTCTATGAACCTTGTCCGCCTTTAGCTTATTCCCGCCATTTTCATGCATAATCACAGCATTTATCAATCGATACCAGCATGGCCAATATTTGACCTTTACGACCTCGTTTGACCTTGAAGATATTGACCTAGGTCAATGAAAATTGGTCATCAGGTAGATCACCATAGCCCCCACCCACCTACCAAGTGGCGTTTTTCTAACCCTCTTAGTTTCCGAGATCTTGGGGGGGCCTACCAGGCCCCCCTCCAGTGCGCGTTAGTGCCAGACCCCCCTCCAGTGCGGGTGTTAAGTGATCTTGCGTCGAGACAGTTTGTAAAACGTACCAGGTCGTCGGAAATGCAAATCGCCATCTGTGTGTTTCTTTTCTGTACCTACACACGGAAGATGCTACTTGTGTGCTGTAGCTCTAAAAAAGCGAGAACAGAAGTATTTCTTCGACTTCCTAAGCATCTGTATTTAAAACCGAAAATGCCGAGGAATAGGAGTAGACGACTCAGGCGAGAACTATGGGACAGAGATCTGATTGGCCCATCGGCCGAGCTTCCCGTTTCAGAGCTTCCAACATTGAGGGATGTCTTGCGGAAAGGTCGACTGATGAAAGAGAGATCAGCCGATTGGAGCGAAAAAAATAGCATGAGATTTGCGAGAAAAATGACTCCTGATATGTATCGGCACTGCAATTAAAGGGAATGTGATGCCTTTATAAAGTGACTTTAACTGAGATAGCTAATTTGTAAAGGATGCCGGAAAACCCGGTATTCAACATATAATTTGCCTTGAAACTCAAAGTTTCCGTGGATAAAAGCTAAAAACCTAGCTGAAATGTACCTCAAATCTACCCCAGCCAGGCGGACACAGTTGTCAGCTGTTGGAGTGACGATAGCGCTGACGTCACGGTGAGTAATCAGCCAATTGAGGCCCTTGAATCCTATTGGATATGGTAGTAGTTGCCATATCATGACGTCATCCGCAGGCAGAGGTTTATTTTTCACCCTAGAAGAGCATTTTAAAATCAAAATGTTGAGCTCATTGTACATTTTTCAGAGAAATCAAGGACGTTTTTATGATTTTCGGCTAAAAATGACCCTATATACACTAAATTCGTGCAACCAAGGTGTCACATTCTCTTTAAACTAGTGACCGAGACGTTACGTTCCGTGCTAGGGTTTGAGAGGCGCGACGGGTACACTAAGGCGGGGATCAAGTTCACGAACTGATGCCAACATCTTATACGAAGCATGACATGAACCTATCCACGAAACAAAAATCGGTCGAGTGATTGCTGTGTCTTGTAATCGTACTGGTTTCCCCGTCAATCCGTCACTACCTCGGAAAGCCTCCAGCCATGCATTTACTATAGGCACTCAGGCATTTCGGGGAAGGGGTTTGAGCCCCTGCCCCCTCCCTCTTACATCCGCCACTGCAACCAAAATATACCAATCCACTAGTTGGGATCTATATTCCACCTCCAACATGTGTTTGGGGTGATCCCCACGCTTCAAACCGCACGTGATCTGGTCTAACAGCTAGCGCTTAAACCACCGTACGCTAGCACCAAAGATTTCCAATGGAGACTGCAACGCCAAAAGTTTCTGAAACATTCATGCATAAATGCTCGATATTGCTCATGTTCCTGTGGTCCGATTTACAAAAATCTTTCACTTCTGAGTTTCATAAAGCCTTGCGCAATATGAAAACAATGTTAAGGAACGATCCATATAGTTTGAATTTTTCACTCCACCCTAATGCTCAATCATAGCTAGTCTGAGGTGGTCTTCGACAGAAAACTGTCCAGTCGGGAAGATAAAATTATGCCGGTTCTGGCTCCGGGTCGACTTTCGGCCTTGCTTCTGATACTATTTTGTTGTCCCAATTTGGCCCCAGTCAGATCATTTTGGGTGGAAAGTGGTGTCTGGACCACCTCTTGCCCCTCGGCTGGTGGCGACCCTTGCCCTCTTCAATTTGAAAATGGTTCCTGCGCCACTAAAGCTATTCGTTCCAAGAGTGGGACAATTAAATCATGAGGCCACCGGAAACCCTAGAGAAATCATTCATGAAAGAAATAGGTGAACTATTTTTAACAGCCCTGTAAATTCAGTTCACCTCTTTCTACTGGCTCAAATGCAATTCTGTTAAACCAGTGTTTGCGCTTGATAAGGATTCTGGGAATGGCCGGGCAGTTCAGTAAGTTTGCAGGTGTGCACCCACCTATAGCCTAACTTGTGCTTCCAACCAACACCATTCACTTGATCAGTTGACTGAACCCACTGGCCGTTGAATACTCGAAACGAGCCTTCATGACAAGTTTGCGTGGCCTTTTGGAATGCTGAGGTGGTCTATTTCAGTCGTACAATTTGGAATTGGCGTGCGACGAATGTGTTTGTCGTCGGGCGGTGGTCGGATTCGGACCGAAAGCGCCCAGGCTATCGAGCGGCTGTGCGGACCGCCATAATCGGCGTACCGTGACCGTGACCGCCTCCGGCGTCGCTTCCGTCCGCTCGTGACAAACCGTCCTTTCCACGCCCTCAGCCCGGCGGCCGCCCACTAACACGACCTGGCCGCGTGATCGACCATGGGTGCTAAACAACCCAGTGCTGACCTTTTTCTGCCGACTTTTTTGTTCGGAAATGCAGAGGAAGACAAGTACGAGTAATTGCAGCAGCAGGAATGGCTAAGTGGGTTGGAGTTTTTGCCCTTCGAGCAGGAGAGTGTCGTGCATTCCCATCCTGACACCGAGTGTGATCAGAATGGGAAGATCTTCACCTGTGTGTACAGAATAAGAGGCCCTTTACTGCTGGGAAATAAAAACATACAACGGTTAAAAGGCAGGACAAATGTCAAGCACTGCAGACTAGCACCACTCATTCCAGCTGCCCAACACCATGTATTTTACCGCGGCCCAAACACAATCGCCAATCTCAATGTCACTTGAGCAAAAACCTTGGAGTTTTCAGGTCAGATGTAAAAAGTCGTAGATCTGCGGGTAGCTCGGAGTGACCCTCGGTTTGAACTGCACGCCCTCGTCTGTGCCGTCAGTTCTTCACTGAGATACCTGCCTATACCTCGCAGGCACTGCCGATCTAGGGGGAGTGACCGCGGGCGTTGATTTCCGGCGGGGTGGCCGACACCCGCTGCAAGTACCGAACAAGTTCATTGCAAATGTGTTCACGGCCTGGTGAAGGCTATTGACCTCAGTGATGTTGCAGCGCTGTCTCAGGAAGGGTTCGAGGCTCTTCGAAACAGGTCTCTCCACTGGTGTCGAAACACACGTATGGATGCTTTTGGTGCTCGAGCTAACATTGCAATGGGTCCCATAGAAACGCTCCTGGTGGGTGGGGGGGGGGGGTAGGAACAGACCAGGGTTGCATACAAGAAGGGAAAGGGGGCAGTTGCTCCCCTCACTCCAGCTCTGCTGTGGCGCCCCTGTCCTTGTCGGGTCACGAATGCGCCCTAAATGGACGGCAAAGGCCTCGAAGTGCCGAGTTTTGAGAGGTGTGTGCGTGGGCGTTGGAACTACGTTCAAGGGGGGGGTGAGATGATGATAAGCTCCCACTATGGTGATTTTCCACCTCCTTCTCAATCGGGCACCCTCAATGCATATCAATAGATTTACGGTAGCATTTACGGGTGCTCCAGAAAACAAGCCAATATAAAATGGAAGGAATATGTGGGTTGACTGAACAGATGTACCCCGCTGTCCCCGTTGTTTGCCGTTTTGGAGGCACATCGTCCTCCACGCCTCTCCCAACAATACACGCCGGTGGTAGAACAGTCTTCCAACCCAGCTGAGGTGGCCGATTAGAGGCAATGCGAGTGCAGAGCGTTGTTGAGTGACGATTGTACATTTATGAGACATACAACCCCTAGCCAAACAGAGACCTAAAGACCAGGACTACTGATCCGCTGCTCTTCAACGAGCCGTTTTCGATGCTGGCAGCTATACGTGCCCTCCACTCTGTAGCTAAGAGAACAGATCTTACTCATAATGACCTGTTCAAAGGTATTCATAACGACACGTTCAAAGGCCTTTGTCACAATATGGCCGAGGGCACTGCGGTCATGTTCAATGTGATGTGGGAGGCTGGCGTATTCCTTCCGACGTGGCGGGAGGCCGTGGTGACTGATATTCTGAGACGAGGCAAGTCTGCGTCCGACCCTCTGCACGTATTTCGCTTACCTCTTGCATGTGCCAGCTGTACCAAAAAGTGATAAATGTGCGATTTGTGTGGTATCTGGAAAGCCGAGGCCTTTTTAGTACTAGCCAGCGCTGTTCCGCAAGGGCCCGAGCATGGTGGACCACCGGGGTCCGAGGCACTTCGTTACGATGTGCGTTGAGAATGGGGTGACACCCGGGATCCCCCACCCCCCGCCCCCGGCCCCCGGGATCTGCCGTCTTTGACGCGATTGCTGCCTATGGCTCTGCTTGGCGACATGGTATACTTTTACTAAGTCTTAATAAGTACTAAGTCTACTAAGTTTTATACTTAAGTCTTATCAGCGTAGTGTTCGCAGCCAGATGGGCTTTTCCTCGATGACGTTTACCTGACTGAACCTCAGTGGCAGATCTAGCCGGTCGCTTTGGGGAGGAGCCAAATTAAAAAAACGTCATGCGGTGAAAATTTTCACCACATTATAACTTGACGTTAGTTTTGGGTACCCAAGGCGAAAAGCAAAAGAAAAAAACGTTACGGGGTGAAAGCTATGGGCTCAAGATGCTTCTTTTTGCAATCCCAGACCCAATGTTTACACTGGAGTTGACTGGTTGTTTGAAGCTGAGAGTTAAAGCACCGCAATCTTATAAACTAAAAGAGTCGGGACCAAGAGGAGGTCGACCTCTGGGGGAGGCAAAATATGGTTTTTCCCAGAGCTTCTCCTTTTTTGTTGGGGGGCAAATGCCTTTTGCCCCCCCTGGATCAGCCGCTGCTGGGCCTTTCGTGTCAGATATGGTGGCACTAGGGCTGATAATCCCGGGACATTTTTGCAATCCCGGGATCCCGTAATTCATCGACCCTCAATCCCGGGATATCCCGGGATCCCGGGATTGGGCAATTTTTTCAATAAACATGTCGAAAATTAGTGTCTGCTTTAGATAACGTATGTGGCGTATTCTTAACGGCATGGTAAATATTTCTCGTTAAGGATAACTCATAGCATACTATTCTCACCATGCGGAAAGCACATGAAAATTCATATGGACACTTAACAGAATAAAATGATCTGCTCCCCAAACAAATAAAGACATATGAATGATATTGACAATATCAGTTTTAAAGTGGTGTTGAAAATGAGCATTATCTGCCAAGTTATTTGTTTTTATTTTAGACATAAATTAATATTAAAAGAATAGTCACAATAATAGGAGCTTTCGACGTCAAGTCATCCTCAGCTTAGGATCCATAGCTGAGGATGGCTTGACGTCGAAAGCTCCATATTATTGTGTCTATTCTTTTAAATATTAATTTAGGTCTAAAATAAACAAAATAACTGGGCATATAATGGTCATTTTCAACACCACTTTAAAACTCATTATAATAATGCTGCTGCCAACGCTGCTCCGCCTACTTACTATATTTATTTATTTATTTATTTATTTATTTATTTATTTATTTATTTATTTATTGGACATTGTAAGACGTTTCCATACACCGCATGGCTATTCTACGCCTCGAGTCGTAAAGGGTAAAACAAAATGGATGAGGGATGTAAAACAATCGCGCATGTCAAACATTCACACATACACACATGTCGAAATGGTTGATAGGAAAATGATGCTAAAATATCTGAAACATTAATATAAAATACCGATAAGACAATACAAAGTGGTCACTGGAAGCAAACCCTAAACTTCACCTTGTTCCACGATTGGGTCGCTGCGTCTCAATCAGGTGCCTTTTCATCTCGCACTTGAATCTTCCCAGGCCGTGTTGGCGGATGGCCTGAGGAAGTTCGTTGTACATGTGCACAGTCGAGTATGAAAACCTCCGTCTGCCGGATTCTGTGCGAATCGCTGGCGTAACCAGCATGCCACTTTGTCGGGTATTTCGCCCATACATGTCTAGCCTAGTTGTCAGGTGTTCTAAAATGCTCTCTGGCTCACCGGTTAACAAAACCTTTTTTAAGACTGTCAAACGATGGTATTTGTACATATCATCTACAGTGAGTCAACCTAGCCTATCAATCACGTCACTGATGTGATCGTGTCGTCTTCGCCCCGAGACAACACGCGCAGCATGGTTTACCACTCTTTGCAGCCGCTGACGCTGGGTTGCGCAGCTGGCGCCGTACACTGTCAGGCAGTATCTGATCAGAGGCATCACCAAGCCCTGAACCAGCGTAATCAGTGCTGGCTGAGGGAGACTGTGTTTGCAATGGCTAAGTCCGCACAGCAAGCCCGTACAGTGCCCCTCATGTGTTTGCAATGGCTTAGTCCGCACAGCAAGCCCGTACAGTGCCGCACCACGTCATCAGTGTGAGTTTCAAATGTCATGCTCTGGTCAAACCAGGCGCCTAGATTTTTAGCAGTAATAGAACAGCTTAGAGTCGAGCCCATGAAATTTAGGGAAACAGGTGGGAGTCGCTTAACCATTTGCCGGGTACCGAGGACAAGAAGTTGGCAAGCATCTGGCAGTTTGCGTGCAATCGCACTATCCTCCTTCACAAGCGCTTCTAAAATAAATGTTAAAGCAGCTCCAGCTTCTAGAAGTCCACTTTCCCGCCTACATAGCGCTTCTGCTCGGAGTTTCAGGATTCTAAGGCAACGAAAGAGCCTAGGTATGGTGGCGTATTCGTAATCATCGATCATTTTAATACGTGTGTCTCCTATGTCAATAATTGGCGTATAAACAGCTGCTTTCAGAGTATCGAACTGATCCAGCATGTCACACAAACTATTCCATCGGGTTTTACAGTCTAGCACCAGCATCAGTTCTTGTCCACGTTCTTCTCTAAAGTATTTCTGAAGGACTTCGTTTCGTACGAGGGATTTTCGAAACCAGCGGACAATGTTTTTAATCTTGTTTACGATTGGATTGATCGAACTGTGTAGTTCACGGTGACAGGTAGCACCATCTGTGTCATCGTCCGTGCTGTTGCTGTCGTCCTCGTCATCACAGTCGGATTCCTCTGACCAGTTAACCTGCAAGGCGGCAAGATTCACATTAACGCTACGACGACAGAACAATTTGTATAGGCATGCTATGCAGCTAGAACGGCAATACAAGTCAATCGACCAGTTCAAATTTGACTCACTGATTTTCACCCATGATGATAAAATACGTGAAAAAATGCAATGGATGTGCGTGACATCGATCAGAGAATGAATTTGAAGACACCGAATGTCAAAAGACCACAAATATTCATATCAGATCGCACAGCAAAACTCAAACACTTGCAAATATATCATTTGCCGTCATTGTCGTATTAAGCTATTTTTGCGCTATCTCAGAATAAAAGCTTTCAGGTACATACATTAAAATTGATCTCACCCGGTAAGTTTCACCACCACCGCCGTCGTCTGCTTGTTCAGAGGTCTGCCTGTCATCACCCGAGTATAGAGCGTCGATGACGGCCAGGTACACGCCGTGAGCGAGGCAGAGTTGGTGTTCGCAAGGCAGTGATTTCCCGAATTTGACCATCATGGAAGCTCCGTCGGTTGTGACGTGACGTGCTTACTGAGCTCAATACCAAATTCTGCCAAATTTGCCCCGCAGAAGATCCAGGCACTTCTCGGCTGGCATTGAGCCGTGACAACGCGCGACACCGAGACCCCACATGTTGCCTTCGCAGTGGACAGTCACGCTCATGTAGCGACGGTTTTTCAAGGACGTATATTCATCGATTGTAAACGAGAGCCTTTTGCCCTTTGACACTTTATCGGCCAACTTCGCCTTCACCTCGCACTTCAGGCGAGCACAGTGTTTGTAAACACGCCGGGGAATGGTGTTATGATAGATTGGTAGGTTTTTGTAACCTTTAGCAGCCAGTAGTCCGCGCAGGTCCGGTGCAGTGCAAAAAACTTAAAGGCAGCCCATCTCTCGCGCACATTCTAGCTAGGATGGAATCCAGGTCTTCCTCAGTTTTAGAGACATAGTTGGAATCCAGGGTCCTCATTCCTGTCGTAGGTTCCGATGTTTTGGAGCTACTTTCACCGGACAAGTTCTGCGGGGTCTCCCTGGATCGGGATGGTCCAGCAACGCTTTCACCACCATGATTTCTCTTGAGATGGACGTGAAGTTCTTTTGTTGATCCTCCAGCTATTTTCAATACCTTTTACAAAGGCGGCATTTTGCTGTGCTCCCATCCTGACTTCTAATAAAGTTTTCCCACACCGCACTGCTTTTAAATTCCACAAAATCGGTCATTGCAAGCACTTCCAAAAATGCACACAATGCGGAACTTCCTGCCCTGACTGCCTTCTGGGTCACACTGACAGCATGCACTGAGACTAACTGAGTCAGAGGACATGCTCCCTCACAGATACGACGAGCAATTCGACCCCTCATATTCGATGGTCGAGATAGTCGGCAACCTCCCGAGTAATATGACCTGAAACTGAATGCTTGAGGTGACGACGCCGCGGAGAGAGAGAGAGAGAGAGAGAGAGAGAGAGAGAGAGAGAGAGAGAGAGAGAGAGAGAGAGAGAGAGAGAGAGAGAGAGAGAGAGAGAGAGAGAGAGAGAGAGAGAGAGAGAGAGAGAGAGAGAGAGAGAGAGAGAGAGAGAGAGAGAGAGAGAGAGAGAGAGAGAGAGAGAGAGAGAGAGAGAGAGAGAGAGAGAGAGAGAGAGAGAGAGAGAGAGACGAGCTCGAACAGAGAAACTGACACGGTGTGAACTGTGAAGCTATGCCAGGTATAATCTACGTAGTCATGCAGAAGGGAGAGCCTGGCTTTTGCTTGTGTTTGAACATTTCAGGTAGGTAAAATATTAAGCATAAAACAACGCTGTAGCATGTTGTTGGATTCTATAATGCTTTTTAATACTATCAGCGACGCTTTCCACGCCATTTTTAGTGTTGGAAAATATCGGGATCCCGGGATTCTAAAATATAAAATGCCGGGATTCGTGATTAATAAAATCCCGGGATCCCGATCCCGGGATTATCAGCCCTAGGTGGCACATATTCAAACACATTTTACCAGGGAGAAGGCATCCTGAAGGAGGATGGGTGGCTTAGTGGAAAGCTTCTAAGTTTCCGGTCTCGGGTTCAAATCCCGGCGGAGCATCTGCATAAGTCGATGTCCCCCAAATCCCTCCCAACAAGGTGAGAGTTGGCTACACCGTATGACTGGCAGTTTGTGCGCCGTTAAACCCCAACAATTATAAGGAATGCCGCAGGGGAGCGTTTCAAGCATTTGTCTCTTCGCTTTAGCCATAAATGACGACACAGACTCCTTTCCACCCTCCATACGGGGTTCCATGTTTGTGAATGACAGCAATATGGGCAGCATGTTCAACATTGTCAACACTATCACGTTAACTTCAGCTGGCCGTCAATTTACCACCTGGAAAAAAACTGCTGGTGATCATTTTTGTTGCAGGCGCAGAACCTGCCCGGGAACCGATGGTATTGTGGCGGGGTAGGTCTGCCCCATTCCATGCGACGGAAAAGTTTCTTAGGGTTACATTTGACAAACGATTGACATATAACGCTCACATCCGAAATGTTCGCCGGAAATGTTTTAAATCTCTGAATGTGTTGACATCTGCGTCTAGGTTATCGCATGGAGCCGACAGGAGAATTGTTATTGTTCTCTACCGCTCGCTCAAAGATGGATTACGCCTGTTTCGTCAACGATGCAGCATCGGATTCGGCCAAATGGTGTCTAAATGCGATTCACCACAGTGCACTCCGAGTGGCTACAGGTGCGTTTAGGACGACACAACGCAGCAGCTTGCCGGGCCTCTCGCAATGCGACGGCGCCTGCTAGGGTAGCGTTACGCCTGTGAGCTGGCCCAGTGCCCGTCACACCCGCCGTAGGTCGCTGTTTTCTCGCTTAACATGCTCCGGCTGTTTGTGAATGGCAAAAGAGAACTCCAGCTGAGTGTACGCGTGAAACGGCTTTGGGCTGAAAGTGGTATCCAGCGGCGCTTTATCAGTGGTAGCTGGCTTCCGGATATCCCCCTGGCAACTAGTCCCCCAAAAACTGACACCACTCTCGCAGGGAAAATCAGGACTGACACGATCCTGACAGAAGTTAGCACCTAGCTCTCGAACACATCGCACAGTATGCTAATCATGTATCGTTTTGCCCAGACTGGGACTGAGCTAGGAGTGGGGTGCTCTTTCATCACCGATGCAGTGAGAAGAAATTGTTCACCTCCATCTTTTGCATCAGTCTTTATTTACTTCGGAATTCATTGCTTTGATAAGGCTCTATGTTTCATGGAAGCTAGTGACGACACTAAATACGTTACTTCCACCGACGGTGTGAGCAACATACAAGCTGTGAATAGATTTGCATTTAACCCGCCTCGCCAGACAAGGCAAATACCTAGCACGGTGATGGATACCAAGTCATGTCTGAATACGATGAAACGTATTCAGATATCACTTGGATGTTGCGGCCGACGCAGCAGCCTTCTAACAGCGGACAACACTTACGCAACAATCTTATAGGGGCGGACGCAGTGACCCTACAGTGGTGGAGGCAGCAGCCTTATAGCAGCGGACACAACAATCTTATAGGGGCGGACGCAGTGGCCCTATAGTGGTGGAGGCAGCAGCCTTATAGCAGCGGACGCAACAATCTTATAGGGGCGGATGCGGTGACCCTATAGTGGTGGAGGCAGCAGCCTTATAGCAGCTGACGCAACAATCGTATAGGGGCGGATGCAGTGGCCCTATAGTGGTGGAGGCAGCAGCTTTATAGCAGCGGACGCAACAATCTTATAGGGGCGAATGCAGTGGCCCTATAGTGGTGGAGGCAGCAGCTTTATAGCAGCGGACGCAACAATCTTATAGGGGCGGACGCAGTGGCCCTATAGTGGTGTGGCAGCAGCTTTATAACAGCGGACACAACAATCTTATAGGGGCGGACGCAGTGGCCCTATAGTGGTGGAGGCAGCAGCCTTATAGCAGCGGACACAACAATCTTATAGGGGCGGATGCAGTGGCCCTATAGTGTTGGAGGCAGCAGCTTTATACAGCGGACGCAACAATCTTATAGGGGCGGACGCAGTGACCCTATAGTGGTGGAGGTAGCAGCCTTATAGCAGCGGACACAACAGTCTTATAGGGGCGGACGCAGTGGCCCTATAGTGGTTGAGGCAGCAACCTTATAGCAGCGGACGCAACAATCTTATAGGGGGGACAACAATCTTATAGGGGCGAACGCAGTGGCCCTATAGTGGTGGAGGCAGCAGCCTTATAGCAGCGGACACAACAGTCTTATAGGGGCGGACGCAGTGGCCCTATAGTGGTTGAGGCAGCAACCTTATAGCAGCGGACGCAACAATCTTATAGGGGTGGACAACAATCTTATAGGGGCGAACGCAGTGGCCCTATAGTGGTGGAGGCAGCAGCCTTATTGCAGCGGACGCAACAATCTTATAGGGGCGGACGCAGTGGCCCTATAGTGGTGGAGGCAGCAGCCTTATATCAGCGGATGCAGGTCCTACAGTGGCAGATGCAGACATCTTATTTTGCTACAGACCGGACTTTTCAGAGCAAATAAAACCTTTTCGGGAAGAATTTATCAAAGGCCTCAGCTGAATGACATGGGCGTTATATGATGAGACTTCACGAAGGTTTTGCAGGCGTACGCAACGAAACCCTGATATATTTCCTCCTGCATATCTGCTCACCTTCGCGGGCAGCGTACGGAAAACAACAATGGGATGAGCTTACAAATAACAAGTAGACGACAGTTGAAGCTCAGATCAGCGAGTGACCATCCTCGCTGCCTCCTGATCGCCGTGAGGAGGTAGCTTTGTGCCGATTGTGGACCGATCGCATGCTGGCCACTCACCGATACATTAATTACAGTCTTTCGAAGTAAAAACTTCGATTTTGAGATCGCCGCAATCGCGCAGTCGCACCAGCTCGCCTGTACCGGAGACCGGCTGGGGACGGTATAACGCCATGTGAACGGGATTATATGTCAAGGTCACCCAACATCAAGGTATACAAAAAACGGCGGCGCTTTCCTAGCGCCGCCGTACTTGGTATACTTTTTTCTCTAATCATTTTTAGAACTGCTTTCAAAATTTTAAGGTGACGTCATCTCGGGTCAGGTGACCAGTACAAGTGCCGCTGACCCGTAAGGGTGCCGGCAAGTGGAAACTTCGGCTCTTTACATATTGTGAATGCGTTAAAAAAACTAGATTTTTAGTGTTCCCCCTCCACGAAGTTAAAATGGTTAAAACTTAACCCAGCCGAGGTTAAAAGATATTTTGTCCCATTGTGCTTTTTTAATGCTGCCGCATGGGCCAAGGAGCCCTCTGGCGACCGGGTTCCTCTTGATGAAGTCCGGGTTCTTCTTCATGAAGGCGTCCGTTCCATTCCAGCCATACGTTCACTCCCAGAACCAAGGGGTGCTGGCAGTTTTGAGATCTATGTTGTAGGCTGTCGCTGTGGCTTGGTTGTATGTAAGACTGCAAAACGTACGCATGTATATTTATTCTGCCTTTTTCACGTTTGTCTGCCACATCATGTACTGCTAATAGCCTCACTACATGATAAACCTCATTATGACGTTGCTCTTTTTGTAAACCCGCGGGATGATACTGAAGCAGAAAATAGTACCTTATGAAAGAGTATTACGTAATGAAAGGGGTGCAAATGGGTCTGGGTGGCGCAGACGGTTGGCGCACGCGTCCAGCTTCAGCTCGCGAATCGGTGACAGATAAATAATTCGCAGACATTGTGCAAGACTGCGGGCGCGAAAACACGGGAACTCCGTACCAAAGTCAAATTATTATTTTTAATTTACTCTAGTGGACTCTAGTCCAAAATGTGATTTACTGAACAGGGAAGTGCTTCACTGTCCGATAGTACTTTGTATGAACATATATTGGCAGTTATCGAAAACGGGAAATTTTGCACGTACGTATCACGAGACAATATGTTGCGCACCAAAGCCGTAAGTATGAAAATAATATTTATCCCGGCCTTCCCAATGCCGACGCAAGCTTTGAGAGGTAAGTGAGAAACTTTCAGTCGAAAATGGAAAATGTGTGGGATGTTAATGGAACTTGTGTAACGACGATATAAAAGCGACATCAAATTGTGCCACACCAATCATGAAACAGGTGGGGTCACTCACGTCTGCGGAGAGAGTAGTACTGGTAGCAGTCTGTTAACGCTGTAGGAAATACTGTATCCAAATGATGAGATTTCCATGCACGAGATACTAGCTTTTGGCACTTGGTTGATGCTTGGTAATTGATACTTGATACTTGTTTCGTCTGGTTCCGTTGAGGCGTGACAGGTCAGAACACAACGAGGTAGGAGCAGCAGTAGGCGGGCCCACGCTCGGTACATGAGCCACAGTCGGGCCCACTCCCAAGCTTTGTACGCACTAGGCGCCGGGCCCACACTCGGTGAAGTAACAGCGAGCGGGCAAAACTTCTAGGTCCCCAACTTTCGCCTGACAACGTAGTCAGTCATGGGGCAGCATCTTCTGCACGGAAGAAGGGCAGAAACAGGAAGATATAGTAGAATATTATAACAGACTTACCTTTAAAACGAATGCTAAAAGAGGAAGAGACAATGCTCAATTGCAGATGGCGTTGCCTAGATATGCCACAGCTGCGAATCCGAGTCTCCGACACCTATTTAGCTGTATTTTTCTTTATTAATATCATTATTCTTTGCGTGGGTTTTACTAGTGCACCAGCTTCTAGGTTATAGGTACGGACGGCGTTCAAGGGGACAGCGAGGCTAAGCTGGAGCAGGACGCCGAATCCTGTTGCCGGGTGGGCTTGATCCTCCGGTCGGGCTGCACCGTAAGTCTTCCGGATGATCGGCGGCTGAGCTTATTGCTCGACTGATTAGTACACATGGTGCAGCTATATTGGATATTCGGTCCGTAACACGCTTTCTTAGGCCTCGGCCGGTAAAGCCGACTGATGAGGCTGCACCGATGGCCCTGCTGCCCGTATCGGTATCTAGCAGAGCACGGATCTAGCTAGCGCCGCTGTACTCGGTTTACCTTTTCTCTGGTCATTTTTACAACTTTCAGCAAAATGTGAATTGTGGGTCATCTCAGGTCCGACCACCAGTGCATGTCAATTGGCCTGACCTAAAGAAAAGTCTGAGATAGCATAAGTCAGAACTGGGTGAACCTATCCCAATAAAACTCGACACATAATAGGCCCACCGAGTTCTCCAAAATATATTCTGATATTTTTTATCGATGACCTAAGGTCAGGTACAAGCCATAACCTTTCCATTGGAAATGCATAGGAAAAATGGTTTAAGCTGAATAACTTGGAAATGGATGGTTGTAGAGCGTTTATTGTAACGGCATTAGGTTTTTCTTATCCTTACAGTTGTAATGATATGTATTTTGACCTAATTTGACCCTGACTTGACCTCAGGTCAGGTCAAATTTTAGATTGGATCAGATCTGACCGAGCAAGGTCATATTATACATGATTCGATTCGGCTTGCAGTGAGGATTCTAATGATTTAAATTATTGTTCTTTATCTTTACTATTTCAGGTGTAATGACTGAAAACCTTCGTCTACATATTATCCTTATGGTGGCATGCCTTGATCTCTCTTTAAAGGGAATCTGACATCTTTCTGACGTGATTTTAATTGAGAGCCAAATTGTAGAGCATGCCGGAAAGTCCGGCACTCAACAATCATTTGTCTTTGAAATCGTAATTTCCGTAGAAAAAAGCTAAAAACGTAATGTACCCAAAACGTACCCAAGGAGCCGGCCGCAGTTGTCTGCTGTTGGCGTGACGACAAGCTCACGTCACGGTGAGTAGTCAGCCCATCCAAGCCCATTGAATATGGTAGTAGTTGCCAGATCATGACGTCATGCACAGGCAGATATTTATTACTTACCATAGAGGAACATTTTAAATATCGAAATATTGAGTGTATTGTACATTTTTCAGAAACATCATGCATATCTTCATGATTTTCGGCTAAAGATACCCCATATTACACGAAATTCCGGGATTCGACCAAGGTGCCTCATTCCCTTTAAATGTGACCTGACAAAAAATTGGTTCAAATATTTTTCCGATAGATTCAAATGGGCTATCTAACGCTGTTTATCGTTTTACGCTATCTATCGTGGTTCTCGAGATCTTAGGGGGCGGGTAACCGCCACCCCACCACCCCACCCCGTGAATACGAAGGTGGCCCAGATTCCCGTCAATGTGCGTGTTAATATGGATCATACACAACAGAGGTCATTCAAAGCCACGTCAGGTCAGAGATATATTCTTTTGATTACCCCTAGGACATCCCAAATATACTCAGGTGGCATGCCAAAGCAGAGCTCAGGCTTCAGCCCCGGTGTCACATTTCTTTCCAAGTAAATCTCACCTGGTTGTCATCCAAAGATGTCTGAAGCCGACGGGGTGGGGTTCGAACCTTTACAATGATCAAACCTCACCCCGCTTTGTCAGAAGTAGGCGGAAAACCCGAAAGAGTGGCAATCCGTGCAATATTAGATAAGCTAAATACTTCGGTGGATCAGCTTTACATGAGGCATCTTTTTGCACAAGAAATAGAGCGTTCATTTAGAAAACATTACACTGGCAAAGATACTACAGTAGCAGTGGGGAAAAAGATTATAGTAGCAGTGACACAGATTATGAGTGGCACCCCAATCCAGCGGTGCTGACTGGGCTTTCAGCGCCACCTATAACTCGTACTGGGCTGGGCTGCCAGCGCCACCTACCGCGTGACAGGTGGCGGTCTCTTCTCGCAGCAATATCCTCAACAATTACCAAATGTAAGACGACGGTAAAGGGGAGAGGGGGTCAGCCATATTGGTTATTATATGGTGACTCACTGGTCATAAGAATGAACTCAGATTTCGTGACCTATGTGGGTGATTAACAAAAATGAGGGGCCAGATTCTTTTTTATTTTATAAGGTCTAACACACTTAATCCCGGATTGTCGTTGAGTTAGATTCTGGAAATTAGTATTGAGTCGGTGTTGAGTCCCACTCATCTGATCAGAGTCAACTCTGACTGGAACATATTCTCGGCTCTCAATGATCACTGCCTGAAAGAAACTGGACAAAGCGGCGGGAAGGGTGGATTGACAGACTAACGCGAGGGTTAAGACTCGAGTCGTGACTTGTCAGTCACGCAATTGAGTGAAGTTGGAATTGTCCTCCTGAAGTTGGTTTACAAGGCAGGGTGTAGCGTTTGGAGCAGCTTGAAGGCAGATGCGGGCTTAGGGCGAAGCTCACGCGCAGTTTCCCGTTCTTAGAGGTGTAGTAGGTTGTTTGGTAAGATGTAACGGTGGAACTGGGAATCATAGTATTTGAAAACGAATGGTTGTGACAGGCCAACACGGTCAGCAGCTCGAAAAGGTTGTCCAGTGCCGATGACGTCAGAGATGTAATTCTGAAGCTGTTCTGGGTCATTAGGGAAGTTTGTGTTAGTTCTAGGTCTGACATAGCTGAAAACCTGCTGTGTTAATTCGCAATAGAATCCCGATTGAAAATGCGGAGTTCAACATGAAATAACGTGTTGTGTCACAACGAAGTTTACAGATCCCAGGCTTGACCTGTGGTGTTGCTGAGATTGCCCACAGCCCATTGTCATCAGAGACATGAAGTGTCTAAGACTGCTGAGATTAACCACGCCCCATCAGTCAGCTTACGGACTGCAATGGGACGATGCGTTTCAATTTCACGTTTTTTTATCCGACCTGGAGAGTACATTTACACCAAGTTGAAACAAAAATATATCTGTCGGCCTTCCCTACATTCGCAACATGCTCGCCCAGCTGAATTTGGCCATCTGTGAGGGGTAAAATAAATATAATACCATAGAATACACGGCAATAAACTATTGCTGTTCACTCTATGGGGTGTTGTTTGGCTCACAAACAAAATACACATCTGGCATTCAACAGGCCCTAAGGCCAAGCGAGCATTATGGCGATGTTTGGTGTATATTTTTGTGAACCTGATCATCATAGTGCTATTGTTGTTTTCGAAGTTTTTGCGTGTTCTGTGGTATGTTGTGTACTTGGTCCCTTGCAGTAAAAGTGCCGGCGGGTTGAAAGTGTGTGTTGGTAATGTGGTGATGCTGACATATCTTTTTCGTAACAGTTTTATTTAAGTTAAATCTTCAGGTTTCATGATTACCGTGAAGTTAAAACGCGACGCCTCATTTCGGCTTGTATTTTGGATTAAAAAAACTACTGGCGTATTTACGATCAACACCACCTTTGTATTCCCAAATATGTCCCAAGCATTCACCAGTAGCTCAGTTCCAGTCGCATGTTCATTGTCACCCCACACTGACGATATATTAAACCTGCTT
>JAOTON010001070.1:0-125648 GCA_034440635.1 Lepas anatifera | reverse complement strand
AGGGTGCTACTAGGCGTGCCGACGTGCCGGTGAATTATACGGGGGAGACGCCGCCGCTACAGAGAGGGGAGAGACTCACCAAATCCCCCCCTGCCCCGACGACGGTCCCCCCTTGCACCTAGCCTAGACGACCCCGGGCGGGGCACGGACACCCCACCCTCCCCGGGTGAAGTTGGGACTTCACCCAAGGAGGGAGGGGCAGCCGAGCCCCACCAAAGGCCGACAGACTTTTACAATGCTGCTACTCTTGTCGATGCCCTCAAGAGTTCCCCGCCCTTGCGGAAATCCAGACCAAAGTAGAGTGTTGCTAGAAGCACACGAACCAAAACAGCGCCTACCTCAGCTCAGCTACCAGGACTCCTTCATCCCGGGGTACGGGTCGGTGCGCAGCTCACCTTAAAAAGACAGGCGCCCCCACACGGCCTCATCGAAGCAGGCGACTACCACCTGCTCGTCACAACTGATTCCCGGCTGGTCCGAGAGAAGCGAGCCCCCGGCTCGCAGGGCCGGCAATAAGAGGGATCCAATCGTCAGCCACACGAGCCGGAGGCCCACGTACACCCAGACCATCCAGGAATCACAGGCACGTGCGGGGACGCCCATGACACTGGGAAAAGGTGGGTAACTGGTAAGTTATGAGTTGGAAAAGGAAGCGGGTCGGTCTGCGCTGTCCAGCACAGCCGCGCGCCACACGCGACCGAGATGTCCACACTCAGGACGAGCAAGAGTGCACACATCCCCGCCACCCACGGAGACACGCCGGGCTAGACATCGCAGACAGTGGATAGGAGGGGTATTTAGGAGTGGACAGAAAGGATACGGGTGGAAAGGCATGGATACACAAGAAAATAAGGAAAGAAGAGGAAAAGGAACAATGAGTGGGTGGGATTTGAAGTTAGGAGGGCTAAGATAGGGTGAGGATGGCAGTCTCGATTTGGCCCATCGCCCAAAAGCGGTGGGCGAAACCCATCCTGCCAACTGGGGTCGCGGGTGTCGTCACATCCCGTACCCAATTATCCATGTGCCGGACAAGTCAGCAGGAGCAGACGAGTCCAGCAGATGGAAATCGGTCCCCTGCGGGGACCTGCCCCTAGGGATACAATAGCATAGGCCCCAGTCAGGCTCCTTTTAGAGGCTGAGTCAGCCACCTAGGCCCCTGTTAGGTCCCGAAGAGGCACCTGCCTCCCCTCCGGCTTAAAACCCCCTTTAGTGGCTGAGTCAGCCTTTTGCACACAGTTCTAAGGTTAGGTGCTTTTACTAAGCACTCCCCAGATAGGATAAGAATCCCATACCCAACCCTAGCTAGGTTAATTCTCCCATTAGCCTTGTTAGTAACAGTAGGACCCCTTTGCTCTGATTTTCTGCTTCTCTAGCCATTTTTATCCAAAAGGTTTTAGCCAAGCTAATACCACGTTTGTTAACGTATCCCATATAAACGTAAACGTAACGTATCTATAGAACCATCTAGCATCCATGGCTTCCAACACTCTTTTCCGTCCCTCCAGCCCCCCGTCTGAACAAAGCCAACCTGCCAAGCGGAGCTTGGCTGGTTGGCACCTACCTTTCAACGCACCAAAACTTGGCCAAAGAATCTACCTTCAACCTGGATAAGGC
This sequence comes from Lepas anatifera, assembly GCA_034440635.1. Classification (NCBI taxonomy): domain Eukaryota; kingdom Metazoa; phylum Arthropoda; class Thecostraca; family Lepadidae; genus Lepas; species Lepas anatifera. The sequence continues at coordinate 124,034 of JAOTON010001070.1, read as the reverse complement.
CATCAGCCAAAAAGTGAAAGGTAGTTTTGAAATCATTAAACACCAAAAAGATGTCCTGATCAAAACCTCCAACCAGGAATCCACCCAAGCCCTGCTGGCCACAAAAACTTTTGGGTCAAAACCAGTACTCTTTTCCATTCACCACTCCCTTAACTTCTACCGGGGCATCATCAATGCCCCGGAAGTGTCCCATCTCTCCGATGTGGACTTTGAGCACACGTTTGACTTCAAAGGTCAAAATGTGCTAGCCCTCGAGAAGTTGAACCCCAGCAAAAATGTCACGCAAAAAGACCCCCGCCTGAGAGACCACCGTTTTGTCGTCACCTTCGACACAAAGTGTCGGGATGATTGCGGCCAAATTAAACGGGGCGACTGCGTCTACCCAGTTAGGCCGTACTACCCCCTCCCTATTCGTTGTCAAATCTGTCAAAGGTACGGGCACGTAGAAACAAATTGTAAAAACCCCACCCCACGATGCGGCAAGTGCAGTGCTAAGCACCGCACTAAAGAGTGCACCTCTAAAAGCCTCATGTGTGCTGCCTGTGGCGGCGCTCATGGGGCTGATAATCCCAAGTGCCCGACCTGGCTCCGCGAGAAAGAAATAAACGTTCTAGCTGAGGAAAAAAAGATCCCATTTAACCTGGCCCGCAAACAAGTGCTGCAAAAAGAAAAAAGCCGCACAGTCCCAAAAAGCTGTGGTAGCAAGGCCACCACAGCAGCCCCCAGCACAGCCGGCCAGGAGCATCCCACTTTGGAACAGCCTCAGCCACCCAAAAACACAAGCCGCCACATCCTCCCTCTAATGGAGCCACTCTTTTAAACCAACACAGCAGGCAGATGAACGCGTTTCGACAAAAATTGTCTTCTTCAGCATCTATGGTAGGAGGGATAAGGAACCCGTCATCAAGACATTCAGCAGTTTCATCGTTTGGATTTTTTGTGCAAAATTATCGTGCGATAGAAATATACAGGCACCGTTTTTGAGGATATTCCAATAATGCTTCTTGAATTATTCTAAAATGTATACAAGCAAGCTTTGATATGAGACAATCTAGCCTTATCACTGTTTTAAATAATGTTCTATTTTTATTTTATCATCATTATTGTTTTTGTTATTATTATATAAAACTTTTTTCTCTCTCTTTGCTTAACCAACTCCTAATACAGCCGCAGATTTTGCCCATTTCATGAAGCCTGGCCTAAGATTAAAAGTATCATTTTTAGCTATATGTGCTGCTTCTGTAGCTTTCCTATTATCTTTGTTTTTACAAACTGCTATAATTTTAGCTCTATCCCAGTTTGGTAGATGATTTGTTTTCATGGAATGTATGACAAATGCACTGAATTCTGGGGGCGCGGTAGTGGAGTGGTCAGCATAGCTGTCTGCCACGCAGCCGACCCGGGTTCAAGGCCCGGCGGCTTCCCTGAACAAGGAGCAAGCTGGCTCCCGAGAAACCCTTCCAACAGGGAAAGAGTTGGCGACGCCATTTGACCCTGGCAGTTGGTGCGTCGATAAGCCCCAAAAATTATTATATGCACTGAATTCTGAGTTGTTTCGAAGGTCTCTTCTATGTTCTTTTAATCTTGTTTTTAGACCCCGTCCTGTTTCACCTATGTACGATTTCGTACACGACCCGCACGGCACCTGGTACACTACACTTTTTGGTTCTGAGTCACCTGATCTTTCTTTTTTCGCTAAGATGCTACTAAATTTTTTACCGGAACAAAATGCTACTTTGCAACCCGTTTCTTCAAGTTTGTTTGCAATAATTTCAGCTGGTTTGGAGTAAGGTATCGTAACACATCGTATCTGTTCCTTTTTGTTGGATTTCGCGGATCGTTTTCTTATATCTAGAGCTTTCTTTTTCATATTTATCAGAAATCCTCTCGGATATTTTAGCTTCGTGAACGAGGTCATAATATGTTCTATCTCTTCTTGCAGGTATTCATCACTACAAATACGGAAGGCCCTAAGAAAAAATCCTAATACTACTCCTCGTTTCACCCTATCACTGTGACCTGAGTAATAATGTACATAGCATTCCTTGTTCGTTGGCTTTCGATATACTTTGAATTTAACTTCGGCACTCCTAACAATCTCTGTGTCAAGGAAAGCTAGAGTTCTCTGATGTTCTTTTTCAATGGTGAACTGGATTTTCGGATCAACTGAGTTTAGTTGATTGAGTTTAGTTTCTAAGTCATTGGGGACTACAACTAGTATGTCATCGACATATCGAGCCCAGATCACATTTGACCCCATTATCTCTAGGTAATGATGTTTTTCAAGCCATTCCATGTATAGGCATGCAGCAACTGGGCTTAACGGTGAACCCATCGCAAGACCACTGTGTTGAAAGTACTCATCCGAGTTGAAAGTGAAACCACCAAAATTCATGCACATTTTTAGCAATTTTAAATAGTCTTGTTTTGGTAAGGGCAGTTGGTCAGGGTTCATGTTCTTTGTTACGGATTCGATAGCTTTCATTGCCCCCTGTACTGAAACGTTCGTAAATAATGATTTAACATCAAAACTGGCTAGAAACTTATCTGAGAAGTCGATGTCCTTAATTTTCATCATGAGGTCATCAGTATTCTGGAGGTGTGCGTCGCTGACGGCACCCAACGAGCTTGATAGGGGTCTTGCTAATACTTTGGCGATACGATGAGGAGCACTGCCAATCCCTGACGTAATGGGACGCATCGGTATATTTGTTTTGTGCAGCTTTGGAAGACCGCGCATTCGTGGTGCGGTAGGAGCCTCTTCCAGAAGGTGAACATATTATGACCTCGTTCACGAAGCTAAAATATCCGAGAGGATTTCTGATAAATATGAAAAAGAAAGCTCTAGATATAAGAAAACGATCCGCGAAATCCAACAAAAAGGAACAGATACGATGTGTTACGATACCTTACTCCAAACCAGCTGAAATTATTGCAAACAAACTTGAAGAAACGGGTTGCAAAGTAGCATTTTGTTCCGGTAAAAAACTTAGTAGCATCTTAGCGAAAAAGAAAGATCAGGTGACTCAGAACCAAAAAGTGTAGTGTACCAGGTGCCGTGCGGGTCGTGTACGAAATCGTACATGGGTGAAACAGGACGGGGTCTAAAAACAAAATTAAAAGAACATAGAAGAGACCTTCGAAACAACTCAGAATTCAGTGCATTTGTCATACATTCCATGAAAACAAATCATCTACCAAACTGGGATAGAGCTAAAATTATAGCAGTTTGTAAAAACAAAGATAATAGGAAAGCTACAGAAGCAGCACATATAGCTAAAAATGATACTTTTAATCTTAGGCCAGGCTTCATGAAATGGGCAAAATCTGCGGCTGTATTAGGAGTTGGTTAAGCAAAGAGAGAGAAAAAGTTTTATATAATAATAACAAAAACAATAATGATGATAAAATAAAAATAGAACATTATTTAAAACAGTGATAAGGCTAGATTGTCTCATATCAAAGCTTGCTTGTATACATTTTAGAATAATTCAAGAAGCATTATTGGAATATCCTCAAAAACGGTGCCTGTATATTTCTATCGCACGATAATTTTGCACAAAAATCCAAACGATGAAACTGCTGAATGTCTTGATGACGGGTTCCTTATCCCTCCTACCATAGATGCTGAAGAAGACAATTTTTGTCGAAACGCGTTCATCTGCCTGCTGTGTTGGTTTAAGTGTTAATATCTGTCAACCACTGTTATACAGGAGCCACTCTTCTTGGCGCCCATCAGGCCGTCCGTCCCCCTCCCCCCACCACGTGGCGCAGTCACATTTTGGCGCAGGTGGACGCCCGTTGCGGGCTGGGAGGACCTCCCGACCCGCACTAGTTCTCCGCCAGGTCTTCCGACCGAAAATCCTCCCGCCCCTCAGGCACCTAAAATCACCAGGAAGACCTGGACACCCGCAGCAGGGTGGCAAAGCCACTCAGCTCGAGTGCTCGACAAGGCTAAATTTCCTTCGCTACCTGCCCCCAAGCACTCTAAATTCACCGGTGCTCCCCTTCCTAGGCGCCGCCAAAGGCAGGCACCGAGAAGGCCTCTAACGAGTGGCAGCCCACCCCCTCAGGGTAAAACGGCTGCCACTCAAACCAAAGTTCAAAAAGTCGCAACTGCAACCCAAACTGAAACTGCTCCCCTCTCCATGGAAAGAAGCGACGCTTCTTTCCAAATCGCACCGACCACCCGCACTTGCGGATCTCAAACCGACCTCATAGGTCATTTTATGCAGTTTCAGTTCTCAAGTGAACTCGAAACGTCAGACGACAAAAGTCAGTCTGACCACGAGCTGACCGGGACAGAGACCGACTCTGACGCCAGCAGTGCATCAGAGACGGGCTCTGCAAAAACTGTTGTAAACATTTCTAGTGCTCCCCTCTTGGAAACCCCCAGCCCCGGCACCTCCAGCCCCGGCAGCTCCCCCGTAGCAAGGAAAATTAGCTTTTCTAGGCACTCTACCCCCGTTTCTCCTGCCAGCGATAGCAGCAGCAGCAGGTGCTCCTACAACCTTCGTAAGCGTAGATCCCCAAAGCACAAACGTTAAACCACCATGGGTTCAATTCTGCAATGGAACACAAATGGCCTTATCGGGAAATTCCCGCTTTTTTCATCAATATTTGCTGAGAAAAAACCGGCGCTAGCAGCATTACAAGAGACCCACATTAATGATAAAGATAATGATAAATTCAAAATCTCGGGCTACTCTTGGTATCAACATAACGTAAACGGTGCTATGCGTAAGGGAGGCACAGCCATCCTCATAGACAATAGCATCCCGCACAGTCACGTGCATCTGGCAACATCACTGGACTGTGTAGCTATTAGCCTGAAAATACAACACGTCCAATTGACGGTTGTTTCAATATACATATCCCCTTGCGACCCTGATCCAACGGATCGGGAACTCGCACAACTATTTAATCAAATAAACGGGCCTTTGTTATTACTTGGAGACTTGAATGGTCACCACCCATCCTGGGGCAGCGCCACGTCAAACCGTAGAGGTGAAATTATATATGACGCAATAGGTTCTCAAAATTTAGTTATCCTAAATAACGGCGCACCAACCCGCCAAGCAACGCAAAGCGGACATTTAGACTCAGCCATTGATATTTCGTGCTGCACGCCTAGAATTGCGTCACTGTTTACCTAGGATGTCGAAGACAACCCAGGCATGAGCGATCACCTCCCAATCAAAATTGATATCCCCCAAGGAGCACTCGACCGCGTTGATCTGTTTACCCCTTCCTGGTGTCTAAAACGAGCGGACTGGACAAAATTTGAGGCAGAGGTCGACCTCACACTGGTCACCGAAGGCGACCCACACTCGGCAGACATTGAATTAATACTAAGAGCCATAAGCTCAGCAGCACAAGTAGCAATACCAAAAACCAGAGGACCCCGAAAGAAAAACGGAGCCCCATGGTGGAACGCAGAGACGGCACACGCCAAAGCTCAAATGATAAGAGCCCGCAAGGCATATGAGAGGAGGGCACACAGCCCTACTCGATGTGCACTTCGGGCAGCAAAAGAACACTTTCGAAACACGTGTAAGCGGGTTAAAAAGGATAGTTTCAACTCTTTTGCCTCCAAATTCAACCGCTTCACTCCCACCACCCAAGTTTGGAAAACCATCAGAGCTTTCTCTGCGAAGCGACCACCCCGTGGACCCTTCCCTCAACTAAAAATAGCTGGCCAACCCATCACTGAACCTAAGGAAGTTATGGATAAATTTGCTGACCATTACGCCAATGTCGTGGGCTATTAGCATTTTTCTGTCAGCGCCATGCCTCATTTTCGTCAACACCTTGAAAATATTCAATGAATCGAAACACTTCTTACGCAGTTCTTTTATATGCGGTACATATGTCAGCTTTTTTGTTCAGCGTTATTCCACGGAATCTGGTTTCACCTACAACTTCAATCTGATTACCGTAGATAAAGAGTGTCGGGTCTTCACAATCGCTGCGTCTGTTACAAAAATGCATTCATTTGGTTTTGGTACTTGAGAAATTCAGCCCGTTGCGTGTGCTCCACTGCTGCAGGCGGTCGAGGCCAAGTTGAAGCCGCCTCTGCGCAGCAGCAGTAGTGGATGCCGTCACCCACATCGCAAAATCATCAACGAAAAGTGCGTGCTTTATACCGGTCGGGAGATCGTCTGCAATATCATTAATCATGATTGCAAAGAGAGCTATGGAGCTCACAGAACCTTGCGCTATGCCGTTCCGTTGTTCATACCGGTTCGACAAAGAAGAGTTTACACGAAACCGAAAATATCTATTTTTCAAAAAGTTTGAAACAAACCAACCCATGTGTCCTCGAACGCCAAGTCCGAAAAGCTTCTGTAGAATACCATGCCTCCATGTACAATCGTAGGCACGCTCCACGTCAAAGAACACAGCTATAGCGTGGGCCTTCCGTAAAAACCCCTCCCGCACAGAAGCATCGAGTCGCACAAGGTGGTCGATTGTGGAGCGGCCCTGGCGAAAACCACACTGGCTGCTACAAAGCAGCTGATTTGACTCCAAGTACCACACCAGACGCGTGTTTACCATTTTTTCCAACAATTTGCCTACACACGAAGTTAACGAGATTGGACGGAAGTCGTTAGGGGACAGGCCCGACTTGCCAGGCTTCAGAATAGGTGTAATATGTGCTTCACGCCATTGGTCCGGAAAATCATTATTTCTCCACATATTATTAAACATATTCAACAGGGATACAAGAGATGAGTCTGGTAAGTGAGAGAGCATGGTGTTTGAAATGTTGTCCGGGCCGGGTGACACCGGTCTGACCTTAGAAAGAGCAGCTCTGAGTTCGGGCATAGAAAAAGGCTCATTATACGTGGCAGTATTGCTTTGGCCAAAGTCGACGGGCTTTCGTTCGGCCACCTCTCTTGTTCGTGAGAAAGTTGTGTTTTCCATAGTGCCATTACAGCGCTCAAAAAATGACTTCGCCATACACTCGGCCACCTCCTGGGGCTCTGTTATTTTAGTCCCGTTCACATCCAGCACTGGTGCGGTCGGAGGACAGCTCTTCCCCTGCACACTCCTAATACGCATCCACACTTGTGTCGAAGGCGTAAAACGATTGACACAGCATATATAAGACAGCCGTGCGGGTGTGAGTGTTAACATCGGCACTAGGCCGAGCGTCGGTGGCCGTAGGGATGGTCTCAAGAGCGGTAGTGGTGAGCGTGCTCCATTTGGTGTCCGTAGGGATGGTCTCAAGAGCGGTAGTGGTGAGCGTGCTCCGTCTGGTGTCCGTAGGGACGGTCTCAAGAGCGGTAGTGGTGAGCGTGCTCCGTCTGGTGGCCGTAGGGATGGTCTCGAGAGCGGTAGCGGTGAGCGTGCTCCGTCTGGTGGCCGTAGGGATGGTCTCGAGAGCGGTACTGGTGAGAGTGCTCCAGCTGAAGACAGTGGCGCCGGCCCCGGTCGTGGTGATGACGCCAGTGGCGTCGGGGGTCATGACGATACCGACGTCAGTGACGCTGGTGGCCGTGATGATGATGGGGCTGGTGTATGTGGTGGTGTGCTGAGGAGATCCCAGCGTACCGTAAAGGTTCCAGTGCGTTACGCCACCTAAGTGCATGGTGGCGCCTAGTCCAGAATGGAACGTTTGCTTTTCGTTTAAATTGGTGGGGGGATGGTGTAGTGACGTGGTACAAGCGTACCATTGTACCAGCCGTTGCTACCAAAACGTGTGGCTATTCGGCTTTGCGGGCAGTCATTGTCCCCGTGAGCCAGGAACAGCATCGGCACTGAGTCTTGCAGTGAACTATCAATTAGGCGATAAACAAAGGCAACGGAAACAAACAGCTTCTGATATACAAGAACATCTACGGCACAACACTCGGGCCCATGAAACCAAAACTCAGGAGCACTTCTGGAAATTACTCTCAGAGCTTTAAGATTAGGGCTCAGATACTCCTGAGACTGACTCTAGGGCCCCCTGATCAAAGAATCCTTTGCACTCTGCGGCACCTATGGGACTAGCTCTCGGGTCCCCAGATTATCTCTTGGGGGCCCACCTGAAAGTAACTCTTGGCCCCTGAGACGCCCCCGAGACTTTCGGGCCCCCTGAAACCAACACTTGGCAGCACCAATGATACTAATTCTCGGGTCCCCATTTAGCTTTCGGGGTCCCCGAATATGAGGTCCCCTTAGACTAGAACCGATGGGGTTTCTGATAACTTGGACCTACCGACATTAGTTCTCAGGGCCCCCTGAGACCGACTCCCGGGGCCCCTGAGAATGGCTCTCGAGGGTCCCGTGAGAATGGCTCTTAGGGGGGCTTCTGAGACTGACCCACAAGTCCCCCGACAGCAATTCTCGGACGTCCCCTGAGACCGACGCTTGGGATACCCTGAGACTGACTCAGGGGCGCCTGAAACCGACTTTCGGGGGGCCCTGAAACCGCTCCTCGGGGTCCCGAGACTAACTCGGGGGGGGCCTCCTGAGACCGACTTTCGGGGCCCCTGGACTGACTTTGGGGGCTTCCTGACCAGAGAATCATTTGAAGTGCTTGAGATCGCCCCAAGGGGGTCCGCGGACCCCTAAGACCCCCTTGACTACACCACGGGCCTGAATTTGTCAAGGATACTTCGGCTCCTAGGTCCTAGGAATCGTAGGTACTCAATTACAGTGGGAAAAGTGGTGTCACCTGTCAGTAAACATCACGCAAAAATTTGCGCCAAAATTAAATAAAGCTTCGGTTATCACAGTGTTGTATAGATCACGCAAGGTCACCTGTGTATTATTTCATATTGAAATTATTAGTATTACCACCAGACACTCCAGGACGACAAAATGATTCTGTAAAGGAGAAAATGTTGTTTCGCAGCTGGAAAAATACGCCCGTTTATTCCATAGACATTGACACGCCATAAAAAGAGTCACGCTCCTGTATGTATCACACAAGATAAGCCCTGGGTCACATTTTCAACGAACATTACCAAGCAGCCACAAGAGCAAATTTACACCTTAAGGCGTTTCAGCAATTTGCATCTTTCGAAAGGTTGCCATTAACCAATCCATATTCTGCCGGCAACCACATAGCACTTCCACCAGATCAGCAGCCACATATCCTTATCTTCAGTCTAAACACACACTACAGGAACATGATTTGGAGGACTGTACAGGCGCCGATAATTGACTATCTATATCTATCTATATCTGTTGTAATTTTGTACTCCGACCTACATCATACACTTTTATTTGGATGAAATATTCCATCAATGATTCTTATCTGAACGTCTAAGTAGCCTTAATCGATATCACGTTTTTACCTTGCCTCCACTGGTCAAATCTTCACCAGGGTAACAATCATTTTCACTGATCAGGTGTATCTTTGTGAAACCCTCTATCACAACCCAGCACCGATCACTTCTACCACGCAGCTGTCCATGACATTTCACAAATATCGCGAGCATCAAATATGTCCCAAATATTTCACAGATCCATCAACCACTGGGGAGGACCCGCTCCAAGTGTTCTAGGCCCACAGATGGCGCCGCAGTCAGCTGCGCCTGGTCGGCCGCTCTCAGCGCCGCCTCGCGGACGTACAGTCGCAACACCAGCGCCGCCAAGCGGAGCGCGTCTGCACTGAGGCGGGTCTGCGGTGAACTGAAGTGGAGTCGCAGCAGCTCCTCCACAGTGCGCTCCTTGAATGTGACACCAGACCCCGCGCTGTCGCCGGCGGTCGGCAACTCGTCCGTCATGTTCAGGAAGTCAAGCCAGCTAATCACAGCAGATATCTCTGAAAAAATAATGTGTCTAGAATAACAGATGGACACGTTAGGTTCCAGCCATGGACCAAACCATTCTTGCTAGAACCTTTACAGGAAAAGGTGCTCAAGGAGACCGCAGAGATCAAATTAAGTCGTCCATTAGCATATGTGAATGGAAAACCAAACATGGACGCCATGACAGCGTCTTACCAATTACACAAATCATCGCAGAGGCACATCCAGAAAATATCCATGGGATCGGGGCAAGCCAGACCTGGAGGCCCGTAATCGCTTTCGGATGAATGTGTCTGTTCCGCCAGGAGCAACCATTAAGCGTAAACGCCAGAAGTATAGCATGCATGGCTTTTCTAACCAGACGCTGATGGGGGAAGGGAGGTGGGCAAAAGGCCATTAACCACCGCCCCCAACGTACGATTTTCAACTGTACGTCATCATGTTTTGCTAGTGTATAATTCAGGGCATATTCGGAGCTTCGATGCAAGTGCTGGTGAAACCGAATATGCTATAAAAAAACGCGGCATCGGTAACAACACGACCGTGAAAAAATATGGACCCTGGCCAGTGGCAAAAATACTTTCGTGCATCCGTACTCCCTTTCATCTTGATTTGAAATAATAAGAGAACATTACAAAACCTTTAATATCACCCAAACCTAGCGAGAAAGATGCAGCTTTGATCAGCATCTGATCAGCATACAGCTTTAAAATCGTAACTTCTTACGTGAACGCTAAGAAAACTATTACACAAAGGTCTGATGGCAAATGTCATCAAGCCAAATGGTCAGATGCAGCCTTGCTGTTTACTGGCTTCAGTTCACTGATGGATGTGAGATTTTAGTGAGGGGCGAGTGAAACCCTAGGTAGCTGGCCCATACGAACTCGGGGAATCGGCCTATTTGTATCCTGAGAGGCACCCTCCCGACGAGTTTTTCTGGGTGCGTTGTTTTTAGGAGGTGGGTGTTTCAAAAGTATCACCGAGAAATAGTCAGACAGATTGGGCCACAAAGGGCACCGCTGTCTGGACACAGGCGACTCAATTCAATTCCGAAATCGAGTCAATTCGAATCAATGACAAGTCCGCACTTGCCAGAGAAAGAACGGTAAACAATAGAAGACGCCAAAAATTAGGGCGTACCTGCCGAGGCCAGCTTCTAGTCAATTTTAACCCTCGCCCCGGTGCGGGATTTTGAACACCCCCTCGTGTTCTTCCGGTAGAAGGAAAAAAACGACGGCGCTTCGCGCCGCCGTACTCGACACACCTTTTCCTTGAACAATTCTGCAACTTTTCCCAGAATTTTAAGATTGAGTCATCTGAGGTCAGGACACCAGTGCAGGCCAAAGTGGCCTCACCTCCAAAAATGTGGAAGGTGGTTTAACATAGAAATAGGCTAATTTATCAGATTAAAACTTATACTACCTAATGAGCCCACCGAATTCAACAAAATATATTGCGGGATTTTTCTTATCGATGACCGAAGATCAAGTACGGACCATGAACCCTCCATTGGAGATAAATGTGAAAAACAAATTGAGCTATATTTGTATAGATACAGCTGATAATACCTTCATATTCTGCAAATCGTACTATCCTGAGCCCATTTCCAGGTTCATGTTACAATTTTTGGCCTGTGAACTGTGAGAGGGCATCTGGGACTACTTAAGCTGTTTTCAGACTTAGGTCAAAAATTTCCGTGAAATGATGATATAACTTTTATTTTGATACCATTGCGTTTGGATTCCTATTGCGAGTTGATTGATATGCATATCGACTATGCTAGGTTAACAAGTGACCTTGAATTGACCTGAGGTCAGGTCATTTTGCGTTTTGACCTAGTATGGTCATATTATACATCATTCGACTCGCCGTGACGAGAGGAGCGAAAGGTGCCTAAAATGAATCCAACTCAAACCTGTCAGATGCTAGAGCCCAAAAATTCTACTCAAAATGCCTGCCATGACCTCAATATTGACCTGAACCAAAAAATAACTGATATAGTTTCTTCATGAATATGTCTGAGCTATCCACCAGGCCTCGCGTCTTTCCGCTATCCCGCATAGGGGCCGAGTTCGAGAGGGGGTGTTCAAACACCCCCACCAGGGCGAAAGTGGCGCGGAGGCCCACCGGGGGGCGGGTTGAAGCACCTGTACTGCACAGTGCTCAAATTTCAGGGAACTTTGAGAATTTCCAGGGTGCCTTCATTGTCCGACATGGGCGGCCAGTGTCCATAGAGGGTAACCCCACTGACCCAGGGGGGGGACAACTGTTCTGTCACTCTCCTAAGACCCATCCTGGTTTGGTTGCAAACAAAAATGCTGCTGAAATGTGCAGATTCCTAGGGTAACTATGTGTGGCCTTGCAAGCTCTCTCAACACAAAAACAATTTTTTTCATTTCCGAGCCTTGCTTCTGACAACAAGATGGCCTGCAGTAGGCGTTTTAATTTTTGTCTGGGTCCCATAGAGAGAATAAATACTTGGGAGGATAAAACACTTATCTTGCATACATGCTATTCGGCACCTACCTCCCATATTAATGCTAAGGTCTTAAACCCTTCATTCTCATGGTAAATGCAATAACATTATAAGACATAAGATAAATTGAAATACCGAACACAGCTTAAAAACTACCAAGGAAGGTCAACTATATCTCAGATTACAATGTGATGGAAATTTAATTTTGTAATGCACTGGTCAAGAAATCTTGCAGCCCAACATCAAACTTTTTATGGAGGGCATTTGAATGATAATTTTGTAATGTAAGTTTCACGAATACCACGTGAGAACAGTTGGTTAAGAGAAAATACATTCCTATTTTATTCAGTGTAAATATAGATGAATAAAATATACGACTGCCCCCAAAACCCCAAATGCCGCAAATTTCTTCCGCAAAAAATTGAGGGGAAGGGCCATTCCTATTGCCGACTCTCAGCGTGACTTGGAAATCAGTTGATCCTTCACTGCGACTCCTTCACCACATCACCTCAGTTTCCGACAAGGTTGCTGGTGTGAGTCAGTGCCTTCCACAATCCACTGGGTGTCGTGCCCCTGAATTCATGAAATTCCTGCTTATTACCCATATAAGGCCTGTGCTGAGTATGGCTCATGTCTGTCGAATACCGGCTACATTGTAGACGCCCACCAGCATGAAAATTAAGCTTTTTTGAAGCAAATGTTGACAGAACGAGTGGATTGACCTCAGGCATTGAATTATCCATATGTTTTACTTTCGATCCATTACAGCTCTATCCTGATCCGGGTTGGTATCATGGAAACCGTGACCGATGTATAATGAGCCTCAGTTCGGTCCTGATCGCCTCTCGGCCATGGAAACCTTACCTGGTCGGTTTCCTCACCAGTCTCTCGATAAAGACAGGGAATAAGCAGGAAAGGTAACCAGCGTCGCCGTGAGACGCGCCAACCCCCTTCATGGCTGGTATTGCTGAAAACCACAGCATGAGATAGTGGGTAATAAAGGGGTTGGAAATCGTTTGTCCGCGAGGGTGCAGTATCAATATGCATATCAATGTTACAAAAATACATATACTGTGTGTAATATTTGGATAAAAAAGGTAAACGCCAATGAGACACGTTAAAAAAATAAACAAAAAATGACTTTCATGATTCATGCCTAAATACAGCTGAAATGATACAAAGACCAGGAGAGTGATAAGTAGTGGGAAGTAACAATGATTAAGAAGATTGGAACCGTATGCATGTATTGACATGAATAAATAAAACGGACAAAAAAACATAGTGGATAAATATGCCAGGAGCAGAGCCATAGGCCGAGGGCCCTCGGAAGACCGGCATCGGCAGAGTCACATTTGTGTCCCAACAAGCCGTGCGTCCGGTGGGAGCAGAGGGCCGCCCTGTAGGGGGCTGAGCTGACCAGCGGTACCAAGTTCAAAAACGCCCCCACCAGTGAAGGCCCAAGCTCGAGCCGGACCCTGCTTGGGGGGCACCAATTGCAGCAAGGGAGCAGGCCCGGCAAAAACGTGCGTCTCGTGCGTACAAAGTCGGACATACGAGGCGCATCCGAAAGTTGGCAGTCGGTGATCGGTCCCACACTCTTCCACAGCAAGCACAGAACCCACACAGTTCACTCAGTCGTTGAATCAGTTCGCCGATCCACTCCCACCCATCCTCCCCCTGAGGGAACAACTGCCGCGCCAGGGCGCCAACATCTGCGCACAGCCGAATGGAGTTTCATAAAGGCCATTCAGGTGGCGAACGTAAGCATCCTACAGGACTAGAATGGATCCAGAATCAGTTCACCTAACGCGGCAGCCCTTGCTTCAAAACACAGCAGTGTCGCAAATGCGTGGAGGAGGCTGAAAACCATGCTTCTGTCGCAATAAGTATTCTCCACTGATCACATCGCATCATCATCCTTTCGCAACAATATGTATGAGACCGTAGGTGGCGCACGATGGTGACGCGATGGCGGCGCTGGTGGACACTCACACGTCCTTCCAGAGTGGTGCGGTTACACCACACGTCGGACATCGGAACGCATCACGACATCGCGTACCGTCAGCAGAACGTTCCTCAGCCCCATTCTTCCACGGCGTCACTGTGGAGCGTCACGTTGACGGCCACCAAAGAGGGCGTGGCGTCCACCAGCTGCCTCACCGCCGGCGGGGGCTGCCATGTATAGGTGGTTCTACTATCGTCCCTCTCCATCATCTGCGGATGGCACCGCAACCAAGTGTCTAAAGTCGGCGGCCGCGGCTCCTGCGCGGCGACCACCTCCTCCAGGCGGCGGATATCGGCATTGGAGAGGTGGGAGAAGGTGCAGGCTTCGCCGAAGGGACAGCCGGCCGGCTGCCGGTGCTGCCGGCACACCGGCCGGGTGCGCTCGGCGGCCAGCCGGTGGGCCGCCGACGACACCTGCCGGTAGTGCAGAGCACGCGCTGCCAGGTGAGCCGTACCCCGCACGTGGCGGCGCCACGCCTCCGCAGAGTACGCGAACCGAGTGCCGCAGTAGTCGCAAAAGTACTTCTTGGTCATTTTACAGGTGGGCGGTGCTGATGTAGCTGATGCTGATGTCCCTAATGAGGCGCTTGGGCTGGAGCAGCGTAGATGTAGCGATGTTCCTTATGAAGTCATTTGATCACACTGACAGACCTGAAAAAGAAAAACAGACGCCCGAGCGTAATGGCGTAGAGCATACAACAATTCACAAAATCATCATACACTGTATCCTACACCATCCAAGGCTGGCCTTCAGCATGATACAAAAGCAAAAGGTTAAAATCGTCTAGGCGCCGCCAACGGCAAAAAGAGACAATCATCAACCTTCAGCTCACAAGGAACCTTACCGTCCAGATCCAAAAACTCCGGATTTGGTTCGGCAGTTTCCCCTCCACACCAGCTAGTTAAAAATGTTGTCCGAATCACTTCCAACCTGGCTAAAATTTGCGAACCATCTGGCTCCCCCTACTCCGTCATGAACGGTTAAAGGGAACGTGACCCCTTGGTCGAATCCTGAAATTTAGTGTAATTAGGGGAACCTTTAGTCGGAAATCATGGAATCATGGAAGCGTCATAATTTCTGTGAAAAAACTGTACAAACTTAATATTTTGATTTTTAAAATTTCCTCTAGGAAAAGAAATAAATATCTGCCTGTGGATGATGTCACGATCTGACAACCACTAGGTACCATATTCTTCAAGCTTCAAGGGCTTCGATTGGCTGATAATCGCCGCGACGTCAGCATTTGTTGCCACACCAACATGGCTGACAACTGTGGTCTGCTGCTAAGGGTGCATGTAGTGTATATTTCAGGTAGTTTTTAGCTTTTCTCCACGGAAATTTTGAGCTTTAAGACACATGATATTTAGAGTACCGGGTTTTCCAGCATGCTTTACAACTTGGCTATCTCAGTTAAAATCACATCATAAAGGTACCACATTCCCGTTAAAATGCTCACTGCAGGCCTTCTTATTCCAGGAATCCTGGCTGTGACACATGCGTGACAATCAGGGCATGACAAACAAATTGGTCTCAATTTTGGGCAAGAATCATCTCGATTTTAGTGTCCAGGTCCCAATTTCATGGAGTTTGTAGAAAAGCGATGCAACATAGGAAAGGTAAGGTACATTGGCGACTATGCATGCGTTTTCTTGCATGCGCAGGAAGCATTGGATGAGGTACTTAGCTACATGAACAGTAGACATCCCCACCTAAAATTTACCATGGAGCACACGGGTGGTGGAAATGGGGTGCCCTATTTGGATAAGTTAGTCACAGTAGAAGCGCATGGTGAAAACACTACTGTAGAGACTGAGCCAGTGTCCTGAAATTACTTTTCCGCAGAGTGTGGGATGTCACAATTAAAAAAGGTCAAAATCCATCAACAAAAAAGGATAAAAACCAGCATGTGCGGGATCAGAAGAACATCCTTGAAAACAATTACTCATACCAGTATATGCTACGGACAGATAACAAAAGCAAAGATAGGCATGGCCGATATCAAAATTGACTGCATTAACAGAAGTTGAACCATCTTGAGAAACCCATAAAACCAACCCCTTCTGCCGAGTCCAGCGTTTTCAAAAATCAAAGCATCAGGCGTAAGGTGGAGTGAGGTAACGCGCCCAACTGGATAAGACGCCTACTACTATGTCCAGGCTGATGTAAGCTCTGTAGCATCCATCTAATTTTTTTTCTGGTAGCGGGCTTTCTGATCCGGTCCTGGGCATGATTGGGTGCCCCCAGTAAACTCCGGTATTTTTCAGCGAACATTTGTTGCTTTTTGCATCTCCGGACATAAAAACAATCTGCCTTAAAGTTGCGCCTGTACTCTATGCGATGTAAATGTGTTCACCCTACCAACTTTGTCACTGAATTGTCTTATAACATAAGTATAATGATATTCCTATTTGCTCACGTGAAGCAAAAGGTTCAATATACGCTGGGAGTTTTATGATGGCCTTTTAATCCGGGGCTTAGGCGTTTTACCCCGCTATCGGGCCTTTTTACATGGTCTCAGGAAAAAACAGATTTCGCACACTTTGCATCGTGTCAAAATCCCAAATTTCTATCTGCGTGTAGAAAAACGATTAAAGAACTTAACGAAGAAAAATAAAGTAATTCCGTCCTGACAGGATCGCTACAGACGAATACTCCCGTAACGTATGCGTCTTACTCCACTCTACCCTATAGACTAGACACTACATTAATAAACCACAAACCTACAGGGTAAATATATAAGTAAAGAAAAGCTGGAATACCACAACAATGTCTCACGTGAAATAGGTACTCGCTTTGAACCAGACCCCGTTCGAGTTGTCTGGCAGCACTGTCATCAGGGCTGGACGGGCACAGCGGTTACTATGCAGTGCAATGGAGAAATTACACTTTTTCAAAGCTCTGAAGAACGTATTTATAACCGGATCAACAGAATTAATAGGCTTGAATAGAAAGCTCAAACATTTTTATCCTTGAAACTATCATGTGGTTTGCAAAAACTCAAGCTTAGAATATTATTGTTACACATTTTCTAGAACGTGTCAAAACAATAGCAGCTTCAGCACTAGCAGCCGTTTGCAGTCAGACTTGAACAAACTGATCTCGATTTTGATTGGCCGTTGATCGCTGACGATGTTGCCATGGCAACTCCCGGAGAAAATAAACACCGGAGTTTTCTCGCGGGAAAATGCAAACACATTTCTCTCGGCTGTTAATCAAAGCGAACGGATCTTAACGAGTCTGCAGGTTTTATTTTGGCGTTAGTGTTATTGTACTTTTCTTAATCCATGCAGACGTGCATGATTAGAAATTTCAGCGAGTTTTCGTAACATCAAGCTACAGGTGTTTGACTCCAATGGTCGCGTGTACAGCTTCATTCTTCTCGACGCTTCTGCATTTTTTATTTTTGGTTAGCAGTCATATTTTCAGCGTGTGGGTGCTGAGAATTTGAATTTACGTGATGGTAGGTATCCAGATTTACGATTGAGAAGCCAGAGTATGCTTCTATTTGTATTTAGTTGCTGATTTATCTGCGTCGGTATGTTTGTTGAAATCACTGTTCATGGCTGCATCAATAGGTACAACTGGGCCTCAGTAGATCAAATAAATGCATACCCTTTCAATAAATCATTTAAAGTATTTTGATTTCTTTATTAGATTCACGTAAAATACGCCGCTGACCTTTGAGATAAAGGTAATCAAGGTTACTGTTTAATGGGCGAAGGAGGTTGATTTCGATTTCTACTAGATTGCTGCCAAAGTACACCCAAACTTGGTATCTTCCAGCGGATCCTCCAAAAGCTTGGTGGATTCTCCTAGAACTTAGTACATAAGGTTCGTGACGTCATCAGGGAAGGACTAGATTTAGTAGGAAACTTGGTTGTACCCGTAGTTAAAGTACCCTGCTGTTGTTTTTTGGGGTTTTAGGGCGCCTCCAGTGCTAGGTCATTTTGCACCCATCTTAGTGTAAAAAAGCAAAAATTAGTGGAAGTCAGCAGTAGGGGGCCCTTTTGGCAACTTTTTCTTTAATGTTTCGGGACCAGTGGGTTTCTGATGTTCTCAGACCCGCTGATTTCGAATTTGACCTTGAAATTTTGAATTTCGAATTTTTTCAGCCCGCCCCTGCGCCTTCAAGTTTTCGAAAAACAGAGAAAATGCAGGTTTTTTCATCCCCAAACAGCAATCACTGAGAATAGCAAAATAAAATTTAATTCATCAGTTAGAACAGTTTCTTACCTACAGATCTGCTCAAACTGCATGTTCATGGGGTTTCTTATGCCTTATCTATTGCACCTCAAATATTGCGGTTTTTTGCCTAACGGTGGTATACTGTGCCGCACGGCACCTTACGGTGCGTTGCTCTCCGGGCAGTCCAGGAAGCATGCTGACTTAAAATGTGGTACTTTTACATTATTTTTCGCATGAATTCAATGAGGAATGCCAGTTTACATGGTTTTCTTTTTTAAAAGGTGACAGGGGCGGATGTAAGCAATTATTTTTCGGGAGAAAATTAGCGAAAATAGTGAAAAATCCTTCATTTAGAAAGAAAGTGAGGCAAATCGGCAAACCTTGGTGACGGACCGGTTTCGGTAGGTGGTGCCACTCTTGATTAGGGGATACCACGATATCAGAAAATTAGGCATTATGCAAAGAACTGTAATTAAAAGGCATAAGAACAAAACATTGTCAGAGTACCTTGATTACTCGACGAAGAAAGACGACAGCCTTCCACTGTCATGAGCTACAGGGAAAAGGACTGAAACGAAAGCAGAATCGACTCCGGGCACCACTCGCGTCTATTTTCCCTGACGGCAGCGAAACGTATCTTGTTAAGCGCCTTGCCATCTTGTCAGCGCACCACACGCTGGCAACTGACTCGCTGTCAGTTTTAAGGCCCTCTATTGATTGAGTGTAGCACGGAATGCCTGTCCGGAGGGGTGACCCGACTAAAGTCCTGAGTTGGGTCTGCGTAAAGCCGTTCAGGAAGGGTGGCTCCACATTGGGTGCATGGCAGACCCTTTTTACGCTGCTGTGCAGCTCCATGTAGCTGGTCGCACACCGCTTGAGCTGCCCCGGCAGCACCTGGTAGCGCCGGACACAGGTACCATGCGCTCGGCCCTTCAACGTTGGGCCTGTGCACCGGCTGCTGGGAGGTGCTGGGAGAGCACTGCCCGCTCTCAGAAGCGGCGTGCTGCTCACTGCAGGAGGCGTTGGGTGTACGCACTGGATAGGGACCGGCTTCATCTGCGCTTGTGTTAACCTCGCGCTCCGGGACGAGACGATCTTACTGACAGCTGCAGCTCTGATTTTCTGGTCGTCGTCACCCAGCATCGCCAAAATGATGCTTTCCGTATGCGCCATGAGAGCGTCCTTCGCCACGCTATCCTGCAAAACTGTCAGTGCGTCACAGGTCATGTACATACCTTCGCTGCAGCCGCAGCTCCTCTGCCAGATGGCGCGCAGCGTGGACAGCGTCCCACTCGTACTTGATTCGGACTGTCATTGGCACGTAGACACAGACCAGGTACTGCGCCAGTACCTGTATCTCAGGCGATGGCTCAGCCCTGGACATGTACAGACGCAGCAGGTAACTCTGGGCCGTGTACCACCGCGCCTGGTGCAGTTTGCCGTGTGCCTTATGGGCGACAGCACTAGCATTCCCGTATCCCGTCTTTGCACAGAGGTACGCTAGCTTCAGGTCCCAGCTGAATAGGGCGAGAAATCTCTGGGGCAGTGCACTTGCTGCCAATCGCCAACTTCCCCAGAGTCAAGAGCGACTCAAGTCCCTATCTGGCGCGTCAAGTCAAGTCCCAATCTGGCGCGTACACCCAACACCTCCTGCAGTGAGCAGCACGTCGCTTCTGAGAGCGGCCAGTGCTCTCCCAGCACCACCCAGCAGCCGGCGGACAGCTCCTCTGGTGGGCGCACAGGTCCAACTTTGAAGGGCCGAGCGCATGGTGCCTGTGTCCGGTGCTACCAGGTGCTGCCGAGGCAGCTCAAGCGGTGTGCGACCAGCTACATGGAGCTGCACAGCAGCGTAAAACGGGTCTGCCATGCACCCAATGTGGAGCCACCCTTCCTGAACGGCTTTACGCAGACCCAACTCAGGACTTTAGTCGGGTCATCTCTCCGGACAGGCATTCCGTGCCACACTCAGTCAATAGAGGGCCTTAAAACTGACAGCGAGTCAGTTGCCAGCGTGTGGTGCGCTGACAAGATGGCAAGGCGCTTAACAAGATACGTTTCGCTGCCGTCAGGGAAAATAGACGCGAGTGGTGCCCAGAGTCGATTCTGCTTTCGGTTCAGTCCTTGTCCCTGTAGCTCATGACAGTGGAAGGCTGTCGTCTTTCTTCATCGAGTAATGAAGGTACTCTGATAATGTTTTGTTTTTATGCCTTTTAACTACAGTTCTTGACATAATGCTTAATTTTCTGATAACGTGGTATCCCCTAATCAAGAGTGGCACCATCTACAGAAACCGGTCGGTCGCCAAGGTTTGCCGATTTGCCTCACTTTCTTTCTAAATAAAGGATTTTTCACTATTTTCGCTAATTTTCTCCCGAAAAATAATTGCTTACATCCACCCCTGTCACCTTTTAAAATAGAAAACCATGTAAACTGGCATTCCTCTTCGAATTCATGCGAAATATAATGTAAAAGTACCATATTTTAAGTTGGCATGCTTCCTGGACTGCCCGGAGAGCAACGCGCCGTAAGGTGCCGTGCGGCACAGTATACCACCGTTAGGCAAAAAATCGCAATATTTGAGGCGCAATAAATAAGGCATAAGAACCCCATGAACATGCAGTTTGAGCAGATCTGTAGGTAAGAAACTGTTCTAACTGATGAATTAAATTTTATTTTGCTATTCTCAGTGATTGCTGTTTGGGGATGCAAAAACCTGCATTTTCTCTGTTTTTCGAAAACTTGAAGGCGCAGGGGCGGGCTGAAAAAATTAGAAATACAAAATTTCAAGGTCAAATTCAAAATCAGTGGGTCCGAGAACATCAGAAACCCACTGGTCCCGAAACATTGAAGAAAAAGTTGCCAAAAGGGCCCCCCTAGTCAGCAGTAACCATTCAAAACATATCGAGAATGAAAACTAAGTGGATCAGCCAACAACTTCTAATGTGACGAACCAATTACCTAACACTGACTAGGTCTCCCAGCTCCTGCCGTCGAACATTTCAGATACACACCAGGCTGTACGCGTGTTCCACTCTGCTGGTGGTCTGGCCATTCGTTCCGGGTATCCGAGACCCTTAGGCGGAGAGCGACGCACGAAAGTAGTGTTCCTATCCATGTAGGCCTCTCTGACTCTCGGCCCCGGATGCCTACCATCACTAGCGGGGGATGGGCGCTGGACATCCTGCCAGACGTGCTGGATGTTTCGGATACTCTCGGTGGAGCCCGAGTTCAGCCTTGGTTGAAGAACCTCTTTTTGTACCCTCGGTACCGCAATTAGCTTGCCCTTTGAATCCCGAAACACCAAATCTGTTTCCTCTTCTCTGTCTTGGGATTTTTTTCCTCGAAACGTAGGTTTAGAGAGGAGAGCCTGCGCTTTCCTTCACGGGTGCCTGTGCTCAGGTGGTCCCTGCCTGTTGCTTTAGCGGGAGGTGTTGGTGGAGGCGGGGGTGGTGGAGGGTACGGCGGCGGCATTAGCCCCGTGTCCCCGCGACCTGGAGATGAAACGGCTTCACCACGCTCCTTGCGCATACGACCCTTTGGAGGCGCCGACGAGGACCGCTCTGACCCATACCGCTTGGTAACCACGTCTGAGGGTGCTGTTTTGTTCGATTGTATGGGAGTCTGTGGTGTTGAAGATTTGTCGGTGACAGGAGTGGATACTGTAGTTTCTGGTTGTTTGTGTGTGGATCCTAAGCTGCGAGCAGCAGCAGGATGTACCTCTGTGCCTGAAGAACTAGTATCTGTTTGATTGACTCGTGCGCGTTTTGCTGCAGGATGATCTTCCCACTGTTTTGCGGCTTTCTTAGTCTCAGTCACTGGCTGTTCCCTACTTCTGTAGCTCCTGCATTGTCATTGGAAGAACCTAACCGTTGTTGTAGTGTGACGTGCGCTACGTTGTAGTTTGACGTGCGCTACCGTTAGGGGTTCCTTGGCTGTGGATGTCTGAGTACCCCTTTCGGCTGTGTGGTTGTTCAGATCCTCTGGCTTCGAACATGTCACTGGCAATGACACGTTCTCTGTGAAGCATGTTTGGGTGCTCTTTTCAGCTCTGAGCCTGGTTGGCACGTCAGACTGGGCGTCACCGGGTGTGCAGGTGGGGGTAATAGTCTGTGGGGTCAGACCACCGAATAGACCCATGAAATCGCGGACAGATAGGTGCATAATGTCTCGCATGGTCGAGTCCACACTGAGTGATGACTGTAATCGTCCCGACTCACCCACGAGAGCGTCGCGGAAAGTGTAGCTCTTTGTGGTCCAAACTTCAACAGCTGGTTCGGAGGAACCAGGAGACCTGCGGTGATTGTCTACTCGCGCTCCAACTTCTCCGGAAGCCGTATCCAGGACCTTAGCCTTCAGCTTCTCTCCCTCGGAGAGAAACCTGGAGCACGAGCGTGACCATGCCTCGTGGTCCTCTTTACATGCAGTGCATTTTGCTTTGTTCGCAGTGCACGCGGTGGAGGTGTGACCTTCCTCCGCAGAGGTCAAGAATCTCGCCAACTCGCCCACGCTCGTGGGTAGCCAAATGAGGTTCTAGGACCAGAACTTAGGTAGCCAATCACGGAGAATTGACAGAGATCAAGAATTGCACGTACCAGCACAAAACAAGTATTTCCACGATCTTACCGCCACGTAAAAAGAACGATCCATAACATACAATGCTACCTTGACTGATTTTAGGTACCATTATAATTCTAGTGACAGACGATACAAATTAGTGACAAATAATTTATCCTTACACACTCGCGTTATTTCACAGCTAAGTTAGAGAAGGGTAGGTAACCACATCGGCAACGAAATTGACCCATATAAAGCCATGAGAAAAAGGTACTCTAAATTATGATGACATGAGAACGGTAATATTCATTCTCTTATATGAATTCAACCATTTATTTTGAACAAAAAGAGAAAAATTTAAAGTGTATATCAGGATTAATAGTGAAATTACTCCGCATAAGATAGTAACTCCACTGCTTACGTTGTACTTGAGGACTCGTTTTACGGAATTGGAGATGGTCTGGTAGCCAGGCCGGCAACGAAAATTACGATTACGGACCACCAGGTAGCCACTTGGGCAACCACAAAATTTTGCGTTTCTAGCGCGGGAGTAGCGAGAAGAAAACAGTCAGAAATACGTGTTGAAGCTGCTGTGTAGGCAAGATACCTTTACTTAAAGGTACGTTCAAGAGGGATTCCTCCTCGCCCGAGTGACGTCACCCGGGCGTGGAGGAATTCCTTCACCACTGAGTCGTGTGTTAAACTGCTGCTAATGGCATTTCCCGCTTACGAATTTGTGAGAATACACGGAAATCAAATTTATCCTAAATGCAACGAACAAACATTTTGTTTTCAATTCTGGCCCTCTTTTTGCAAAAATTTGGATATTTAATTGTTTAATTTTCACATGTTATATGCAACCAGAGGTGACGTCACATCCGGTGGTCTGCGCTTGCTGTTGGAGGGGGCTGCTGTGTAGGTACCTTACTATGATGGCTGTAGATTTTGACCTAAATCAAAATGGGAGGTTTTGTTGTCAGCGGTAAACCCACTACCAATTTTCATATATTATGCCTCAGCCAGAGAAACGTAAGACAAAGTGAAGTCTGCCAGATCTCAAAAGCCCAGGAGAGTAGTGCGATGTGAGGGTGTCAATTAGAGCACACATTTTAATCAAGTGCGGGTGAGATATCCAAACTGTAGACCTGTGTAGATCAATATGAGAGCTGCAAGTTCTGGCTTTGCACATAGAAAATTATATGCTGTTTGGTGCCCATGAAGTTAGGTAAACTGCAGGTAGGTTTCTTTGGTGCCTACCTAAGTCAATTTTATCAAATCAAGCTTAACAAAATTGTGATGATTCCACAAAAGTTTCCATTGAGCAGGTGAATTTGGTGATGCTCATTGATCTACTTCAATCTTTCTAGGATTTGCTGGATGATGGTTGTGGTATTAGGAGGTACTTGTCCTCTGGCTGAGTACCTATATTTGGTTGCAGGCATTGGACATATTTAAATTTTATGTATTATTTTAACAAAATGCTAATCAAATGTATCCTTCAAGAAGCTTAAGTCTCACCATGGTGACTGCTACAGTCAAATGGTGATTGTCTGCCATCTTAGCGATGATGATCTAAGCAATTATTGATCATAGCAAGCAGTTGCAGTAAGGGTACTAGCCTCTGACAGCACATATGTTTTTTATGTCTTTTGTAGTAGGTATTTGATAACATTTTTGACTGATTAATATGCGCAGCTAAAGGACACATGCTTGTATTACGGCATACACAACTTGTAATCACTGCACATATACTTAACCTTTCGCTGTTTGGTACTAAGAGTATACTATATGTACCTCCATACATGTATTCACAAAAAAACGAGCGAATGAAACATACACAGGCATGGGTTAAAACAGACGGATTAAAAACAGCAGGATGACACGTGGAGACGGCCTTAAAAGACCCCCGGCAAACCAACCCACGAGGCGGGGACGGCTCACGCGAGCGTGTAGTGAGTCACGAGCGTGTGGCGAGCGTGTAGTCGCGCGAGCGTGTAGTCGCGCGAGGTGAGTGGGCGTGTAGTTTCCATGAGTAGCTGTGGTGACGGAGCCGGAGCGACATGCGGTAAGCGCTCAGAAGGGGAAAAAAGAAAAAAAGAAAAAAGGAAAATATAAAAATATAAAATAAAATAAATTCATGGGTAGGTGGTGGTTGATAGTGCCGCATCTACCATGATGGTGCCGCATCATTTATGGTGGGTGATGGTGATTGGGTGGTTGATTTTCACCGGACTGAGCCCGCCCCGCCGCGCATCCGACGGCCGCGGCGAACCAGTAGCGCCACCCAGCACCAGCGCCACCTGCCGGGTACAGCAACACCACCCAGCGGCCGCAGCAGCACCGCCCAGCGGTCACAACAGGGCCGCCCAGCGACCACAGCGGCGCCACACGCGACCGGCCCCACAGCATACCGGGCGACACAGGACCCCATCCGCCGCCACAGCCCCGCAACACCGGGGATTAGTCCAGAGCCGGCTCGGCGGTACCACATCAGCAGCACGAAGGCCAAGCCGCGCCGGCGCGCCAGGAAGGCCAGGCACCGGACGCAAAAAAGCGCCACCATTCTGAGGTCAGCGGGACCGGCAGGCGCGCGCAACGTCACCGAACCTCAACGGTCCCCACCGGGCCGGGCCAGGCGAAGAAGACGGGCCCCAACGCATCTAATGTCGAGCAGCCGCCACGACAGAGCTCCCCACCTCACCAAGGAGAGCGGGGCGGCGAGCCGCTGGCAGTAGGGCAGCGAGTCCAGGTGCAGACGGCAGGCGAGTCAGCGGTGTCCCAGGACGACCGCCATCAGGCGGAGAGACGGCCACAGCGCAGCGTCGGCATCGCAACTCTCCTCGAGGACGCACGGCGAGAACCCCGACAACGGCAGCTCCCAGTCGGGGTCCCGCCCGCCGCAGGCTCCACCGGGCCCAGAGGACCACCAGCAGCAGTCGAGCGAAGAAGACAGGCTTCCACTTTTCCAAAGTCGAGCGACCATCACGATTGAGGTCCCCGCCTCCCCACAGAGAGCGGGGCGGCGAATTGCTGGCAGAAGGGCAGCGAGTCCGGGAGCAGACGGCACATGAGTCAGCGGCTACCTGGGTCGACTGTCATCTGGCAGACAGAAGGTCTCAGTGCGGCATCGGCAGCATGGTTCCCCTCGTTGTCGCATGGCGAGAACCCCAACCACAACAGCTCCCAGTCGGGGTCCGGACCAGTGCAGGCTCCACCGGGCCCAGAGGACCACCGGCAGCGGGCAGGGGAAGAAGACAGGCTCCATCTCCTCTCCCGCCGAGCGACCATCACGATCGAGGTCCCCGCCTCCCCAGAGAGAGAGAGCGGGGCGGCGAATTGCTGGCCGCAGGTCAACGAGTCCAGGAGCAGGCGGCAGACGGGTGAGCAGCGACCCGATTCAACCGTCATCAGGCGAAGAGGCGGCCAAATCGCAGCATCGACATCATGGCTCTCCTCGATGTCGCACGGCGAGAGCCCCGATCACGACAGCTCCCAGCTGGGGCTCATTTGCCGGCAATGAGGATGTCCGGCGGTCCCAATCACCGCGCCAGCGTCGCGGAGACGAGGTCTGTAAGGAAGAGAGGGCAACGAGAGTCACGGTCAGAACAAGAGGGCTATTGAGGCTCAGGATCGGACACCAGATGGGGAGTGTGGTGCAGCTAACAACGACACGGTAAGACCCGGGAGCCCGTCTACGGCCCCTGTTAACGAGTGAAATTTTTTAAGCTTTTTGGCGTCTCTCGTGTGTTTAGGAATAGCCACTCTCATTCGGTGCTCCAGCTCAGGCTCGCTCACGAGGAATACACCAAAGAATAAACAGCGACACTATGGTTATGATTGGACTCCACAGACGGGGGGAGGTGGGAACACAACACCCTATACCAAGTGGAGGGTGCAGCGCAGGTGCAACACCCACGAGGACGAGCATGCCACAGGAGGCACCAAGACATGAGGGAAACCCCCCACCCCGGCACACTACATTCAATGGTAGGGAGGGGAGGTCAGGCACGACATGCCGGGGCAAACCGGACTCCACGGTACGCCACTCACCGAAAAAAGAAAAGAAAAAAATCCAGCCTCCAGAATGAAGCATATGAAGGGGGAAGTCACCCCCCATGCCTCAATACTGATCCAGGAATATTTTTTCACTATCTTTTTGAAGACTGCCTTACTTGGTGGAATATCAGATATGTTTCTTATTCTGGATGCAACAACTTCGTTCCAAGTGTTTGGAGCCGCCAAAAATAATGAAAATCTTCTGTAGTTTACTGAGGTAAAGGGTATGTCAAAGTGTCTCGCTGGTCTTGAGGCCCTGTCTCTGTTTTGAGGGTTTTGAGTAAATTTTGAAGACAGGAGGCGAGGCAAGGAATTATTTAAGTAGCTATGCATGACATTGATTTTGTACACTTTTGCAAAGTCTTGAATGTTGAGAATATTATATTTTTTGAAGAGAGGGCTGGTTGGCGCTAGGCGCTCAGCAGAATCGATTATTCTGATAATTCTTTTTTGGAGAATTTTTAGACGCTCTATTTTTGTAGCATAGGTTGAGCTCCAGACCTGGATCCCGTAGGAAATGTGGGGGAGGATCAGAGCATTGTAGAGTAGAAGCAAATGATTGGGTTTAAGGTATTTCTTTATTCTAGATATCATTCCAATGTTGCGTGAGACCGTGGTTTCCACACTCTTTATATGCTGGTCCCATCTAAGCTTTTCATCAATTATAATGCCAAGGTATTTGGTAGAGGCCTGTCTGCTTATTAGCTGACCATTAAGATGGATGTTTAAGCTGGATGATGCAGTTTGATTGGTGAAGAGCTGGTATGAAGATTTTTTAGCATTTAAGGATAGTCGATTGCTCTCCAGCCAAGTGGTAATTTTGGGAAGGCTGGTGATTATTTGATCTTGGAGTTCTTGGATTGTTTTGGCACGGAAGAAGACTACAGTGTCATCAGCAAATTGAAAAAATGTAGAAGTTGGGGAGCTTTTTTGAATGTCATTTATATATAACAAGAATAGTAGGGGGCCAAGAATAGACCCCTGGGGAACTCCATATGACATATCTTGAGAGATTGGGGAGAATGTGGAATTATACTTGACCACCTGGGTCCGGTTTTTCAGGTATGATTCAAAGAATTTGAGGGAAGTGTTTTTGATGCCATAAGAATCTAATTTTGCTAGGAGGATTTTGTGGTTGACTGTGTCGAACGCTTTCGAAAAATCTAAATAGATGGCTGCACTTGGTTGATTTTGGGACAGTGATAATGTGATATGATCATGAAGCAGTGCGATTGGCATAAATGTACTATGTGATTTTCGGAAGCCAAATTGATGGTCAGCTAAGATGTTTTCAGTATCCACAAATTCAGATAACTGATTGAATACAATTTTTCCAAGACTTTTGACAAGATACTTAGTAAGCTAATAGGTCGGTAGTTGTTGAATAAATGTGGGTCACCTGACTTATAGATTGGCACAACAACTGCTTTTTTCATTGCGCTTGGGAATGTTCCAGAGGAAAGGCACAGGTTAAAGACATGGAGCAAGGCTGGGGCGATGGTTACTGCGACTGCCTTCAAAATTTTTGGGGTAAGACAGTCTGAGGTTGCTGATGTACTGTCTAGGTTCTGGATAATTGACAAGATAGTTGGGATGTCAGTGGGACGAAAGCCAAAGGTTGTTGGAGAGGTGGGCTGAGTAGCTAGGAAAGAGAGTGGATCGGTATCTGATTGTTTTAATTTAGCATCTAACTTTGGTGCTACTGAGCCAAAAAACTTATTGAACTCATTTGATATATCAGTTGGAGAGTTTAAAGTTCCATGATCAGAGACAAATTCATCAGGAGTATCATTTTTTGACTGATTTTTTGCGTACTAGAGTTTTTAGAATTTTCCAAAGTTTAACTGGATTAGATTTGTATTCAGTGAGCTTGCGAGAATAATAGAGCTTTTTGGATTTTTTAATGAGACTTGCTAGTTTATTTCTGTATATGATGAATGTCTGTTTGTTTGCAGTGGTGGGCTCCTGAATTGATTTTTTGTGTAACCTATTTTTTTCATTGATGCTACGAAGTAGACCATGTGAGATCCATGGCTGGATTGGGATATTTTTTCGGTCTGCTTTTTTACGGCTTAGTTTGAGTATTTCAGACCCAATTGAATCACACAGGAATTGAGATGCCTCCTCTGGGTCAGACAGGTTATGGATGGTTGAAAGTTTTTCAGATAGAGCTTGTTGAAGTACTTCAATTTTTCTAAAGTCAAAGCAAAGTTCATTTCTTGACAAATTTGATTTTTTTTTGGGCGGGATACTTAGGGCCAGATTCATACAGACTGGTAAATGGTCACTAATGTCTGACATCACCACACTTGTCTCAGTAACCAATGATGGGTCATTGAAGAAAAGATTGTCTAAAAGTGACTTGGAGTCAGGGGTGATTCGAGTTGGGAGGGAAATTCCAGGTAGGAGTCCAAGAGAGGCGAGCGTGTTCACAAATAAAGCTACTTGGTTTGATTGTTTATCTAGAAGGTTTACATTAAAGTCTCCTCCAAAAACACATATTTTTGATTCTAGATTCAACAGATTCAAAGTTGGTTCAATGTATTCAAGAAAGTCAGTCAAGGGGTAGGATGGTGACCTGTATGCAGTCCCTACTACTATGTGTCGCTCACCTAGTCTCAGTTCAAGAAAGACTGATTGAAATTCTAATCTGCATGTTTCAAGTTCACTTCTTCTTTTGTATTGGATAGAATTGTTCACAAAAATGGCAGAACCCTTGCCTCTGGTAGCTGACGGGGAGGTTACTTCAAGTTTATAATTTTCTAGGTTGTATGCAGGAGCTAATTGGGGGTCAAGCCATGTTTCACTAATGAGAATTATGTGGGGCTCAATGGGTAGTTGGTGTAAGAGTAATTGGAGCTTGTCATGATTCTTTGGTAGCGAGCGAATATTGACATGTAATATATTTAATGACTGACTGGTGGGAGTTTTTTTAATTGATAATGGGTTGGTAAGTTCCAAGAAGGTGCAGCTGTCCAAAATTGAATGCAGACGAGTATCAGGGAAGTCTGGATCACCATTGAGGCATGAGAAGTCCAAAGACAGTCGGGGTTCAATGGTTTCAGCTCAGTGGAGGATGCTGAAAAATGAAGTAGGTAAGAGAACGAATGAGGGGGGGGGGCTGAGATAAAAATTAAATGACAAAAAACCAAGAATAGTAGAAACAAGAAAAATAAAATAAAGCAGCAGCAAATCCCACCTATGTGCTGAAACCAAACACAAAGAGTAGAACCTTTAAAGGAATGGACAGACAGACACCAGATGGACAGACCGCCACAGAGATTGCAATAGGTGCACGATTGATCAGGATGTTAGAGCCCATTGAGTTAGCTTGCCTGGAAAATAATCTAGCTATACTTATGGGGAGGAGGATTAACACATCTTCCACTCCTGCTTCTGCCTGCGCCAGGAGGAGCAGAGGCCCCTGCGTCACCGGTTGCGACACATGGCACAGCCCGGTATGTGTCCGGAGTCCCAGGTGCACGATGGGAGGCAGGGGCGACGCCGGGGTCAGGTACCACATCCCCCACAGCGGACCCAGAAGTCCCCTGAGGGAGACCGGAAGGAACAGCGTCCGGAGGCAGGCCGCCCGAAGGAGGGTCATGCGTCCCAGAGGGGGACGCACCCGAGCCCAAGGTAGCAGGCGCACCATCAGGTTTGCCCGTAGCTGGGTTGCCCCGGCCCGTGACCGGCGCCCAAGAGTGCAGCCGGCCATTGTGGGGCACCACTAGGACTGCATCCCCACCCCCACCAGGAGGATCCGGGGCCGCCGGATGGGGGCATCCCCCACCACAGCAGCAGGGGCCCCACCACAGGCAGCCACACCAGACTCCCCCGTGTCCGATGCCGCACCAGACACAGCGACGCCACCTGCCCCCCACCCCAGAGTGGCAAGGCGTCCCAGGTCCGGCTACATCCCCAGGAGAAGCTGGCGGGCCAGACCCAGGAGCCGACCCACCAACAGAAGTTGACAGGGGGCAACAGAGCCAGGCCGCCCAGAGTTAGTCCCCGGCAGACCCCGGTCCGCCCCAGACACCGCCGCCAGGGCCACACCCGGAGCCCTCCCCCGACACAGAGAGAGAATGCGTTCCCGAGTCGCTCCCACCTCCAGCTCCAAGGCTCCTGAGCATCCCCTAGGTCTCATGAATATCCTACCCCGATTTGTATAGTAGGTCTCTAGTGGGGATTGTTCTCTCGGGTAGAAGAGGTCTTTGAGCATCTTGACAACCTCAAGCCTCTCAGCTGTTAGACTTTCATGGATTGCTAGTCCCCTTTTTAGAGGTCTGGTTCTTTTTCGATAAACAGCATCCCTCTCTGCTAGATTCATGAATCTAAGCAGGATGGTGCGCTTGTTTTTTAGCCTGTGACAGGCTGAGATAGCAAGCGGGTGGATGGTAATCCCCAAGTATTCCTTGATCAGGTGCAGTACGCCTGACCTAGTGTCCTCCTCTGCCCGATAAGGCGGAATAGCATTGCCTGAGAGTAGCAGGGTGGACACCCGGCTATACTGCGCCTGGACCTCCACTGCCTTCTGGATCTTTGATTGGGTGGTGACAACTGTTGAGCACAAGCTATTTACAGATGACAAGTTGGTCTCCAATTCGGAGCACTTTGCGTTCACTGCAGCCAAGTTTGTCTCAACTACCTCACGTCTCTCAATATTTTCGGACACAACAAATTGGAGACTATCCATTTCCGCCTTCATCTCAGCTAGGCACTCTTTCAGTTTTTCAAGATCTCTTTTCAGAAGGGAATTTTCCTCTGTGAGCCGGTCGAGGCGAGCATCAACATATTTAGAGGACCCTGGAGCCATGACTAACTGATGTCCTGTTGTGTGTGACTGGATAATGTGAGAGAAATGGCTGTGGAGGTGAGTCAGTCCTAGATAAGTTGTACACCAAGACAGAATCAAGCTATGGTTTAGCTATGTTCGCCTTAATGTGGAGAGGGTACCTTAAACTGGTTGGGCGATGCTCGACCTTATTGGGAGCCAGCCATTTGCCATAGCGGCAACAAAATTTTTAATTAAGGGATTCCTGTGGAGAAGAAATGGTCAGTATAAACAACACTGGTGATCAACGGCCGCCACTCAGGGCCACCTTTATGGCTGGTAAGGGACACAGGATGTCTAGTTTACAAAACAATGGGCTGCTGAAGATTTTGAGTGCAATCCGTGGGACGGTCCAACAAAGGGGGGCCTACAGCATCATCCTAGGGCTTCAACAATGAAAATCCCTGCAGTAATACACTCCTCAGCAAAGATACCCACCGTAAGCAATCCTCTAGCTCCCGTAAGGGGAAGAAGGACGATAATTCAAACCATGAACTAGCACTAAGAGACAGGTCGTTAACGAAATATTCCGCAAAGAAGGCCGGAGCCCTGCACCACACGTCCGAGCAGGAAGGCTGCCAAGGAAGGAAAAAAAGAAATGTAATTCATTAGTCTCCAAATCACAGTAAATTAAATTCCTTTCATACTTCCAATTTTTAGAGTAAATTTTTACTCACTAAGACATATTTTCTGGGAGAAATTTAAAGCCTCAGTGCACCCAAAAGTTGATTTCACTTCAGGTAGCCATGTTGGTAGCATCAAGGATATGTGGGTAGCCAACTTGAGATGTTCTTGACCTCTGTTCCTCCGAGCACCTTGCGCATCGCTCTTTTCCCTTGCATGATTTTGCGACGTGGCCGTACCCTTGACACCGGTAACACCGTATTGGATCCGGA
This sequence comes from Lepas anatifera, assembly GCA_034440635.1. Classification (NCBI taxonomy): domain Eukaryota; kingdom Metazoa; phylum Arthropoda; class Thecostraca; family Lepadidae; genus Lepas; species Lepas anatifera. The sequence continues at coordinate 91,285 of JAOTON010001070.1, read as the reverse complement.
ACGTACCGACGCACGCGCACTGAAAGCCAACCAATACGCACTGCTCGAGGCAGCTCCTTGCTGTTGAATGTAAGGACAAAAGTGTTAGTGGCAACTAGCTCGCCGTCCTGCCTCCTGTTCATCCTACGCACCTTGATCACCCCTTGCTCCTCCAGACCAAGCAAAACACCCTCCTCCGCTGCGCCCTCGAGCTCGCGGCAGGTAACAACGCCCAAGGCGTTGTTCTTCGTTGGGCGTAAAGCTACAGAAACCGGTACCAACACCAGAGATTTATCTTTCCCTACAAAGCTGAGCTGCTTTGCCGCCAAGAGATGATACGTCCGACGACATGACAACTTCAAGGTTTGTTTCCGAGTGTCGATAAACATGGGTTGCAGTCCCGAATTTCGACACAGCCTGAATGACCTGGAAGGGGTTCATCTTGTGACTGCCCTCAAGAGTCACCATCAGAACTCTAGGAAAAGTTATGTCCCCCGCAGGGGAGGAAAAACCCGTCGGTTGGACGGGAGTGTTGGAGGTTGTGCTATTTTGAGACGCCATAGTGATTTCAATTACCTTCGGCCCCCGGGTTGCCAGCTGTCAATAGCTGGACCCGGGGGCTGGTACAGTGCCTACGGGGGCAGGTGCGCCCGTCTCAGAGGGCGAGAGATACTCACACAACCCCTCCGATCAGAACGCACCCACCCCCTTGACGCCATCAGCCCAGTGGGCCGGCAGGGCCATGAGTCGGGATGAAGCAAAACGCGGCAGCTCTCACGCAGCGGAGACTGCGGTCCACTAGGCGCGCGCAACAGGCCGGAGTCTCGCAAATCGACGGTTTCCGAAACCCCAGCCCGCGTCGCGCCCGGCAAGAACTATCACAGTCCCCACCGCGAAGGGCGCCGCGCTGCACGCCCGAAACATAATCCCCCCTGCCCAGCTGGACCGAGCGACAGTGCCCGTAGACACTGCCGCGTAGCTAGGCCGCCCGCGGCAGCCTACGGACGGCTTACCCCCGGTTAGATCGAGATATCTCGATTTTACTGGCTTCATACAACTTACCAACTCTCAAACCTACCTATGAGCTTCAACTAGCCCCTGAATTATTACAACTAGCCATCTCAAAAATCGACAATGCAATCCACCAAAGTACACACACAAATATTAATCGCAACAAATCACAGTTGAGGCAAATTCCTTTCCACAACGCTGAGAAAGACATCTATCGATAAATTTGACCAAGCCAGTTGGCTGCGGCTGCCAAGTACGGTTTTTCTAGTAAGAGCAGGGGCGTCGCCACCAAGGGGCCAGGGGGCCTGCCCCCCACTTTTTGGCCAAAAATTTCCTGATGTCAGTCAAAATGGGAGAAAACCGGACATTCACATAACCAGCCGCTGCAAAAGCAACGAGGAGCCCAAATTCGACCAGCATTTGGTCCTAACGTGGAAAGTTTTTTTTGTAAGCGTCAGTTTGAAGCTTGGCTGCCCCCCCACTTCTTTGCCGGTGGCGACGCTTATGAGTAAGATTAAACTGACCATTTAGGCCCCTGGGTGAAAAGGATGTCGAAATTCTCCACCTTAAACTCACGCAGTTTCGGCGCTGGTTGAGGAAAAAATAATTAACTTAAGTCAGGTATTATCTTCCACATCCTGTGAGATCTTCCAGTGCTTTTGTGAGGAAGCGATTCTTAAGAATGTTCTGTTTTCCAGAGTATCATCATTTTGAGCATTTATTGAAACGTTTGTGCTAGAATCTTTCGGCATTCGTACATCCTTCTCTCTTCGAAGGTATGCTGTGTTGTTTTATTTTCACTCGGAATCAACCCCGACAGAGCTATCTTAAGAATGATACATAACATGTGAAACGTAACGGGTTCACAAAGCTAACGCTGCAGGATCTTTTTCCAATGCTATGTTGACTTCAGTTACCCACTCAGGTCTGGGGGGCTGGGAATGGTGAGACAGAGGGTGGGCGTGGTAGTGGGCGGACAGTGAAAGCACCTGGGAGCTCTAGAAATGTGAAGGGACTTTTGGTTGAGTGTGGTGGGAAAAGTGACGGTGAACAATACAAGGATGTGGCTTCCACAACTGGAATGGGAGCCCGTGGAGGTAATCGAGGCATTATTGCTACAGCAATAAGTCTCTTCCACTTGATGTAGGGACTGTTGCATCACCCACTCTTTCCATCTCTGCCAGTGATGAGCTTCTCACTGACCGTCGGCAGAGGCGACGCTGGTAATACTTTGTGTGGGTTGGAAGTAAAAATGAGGAACAAGGTATGCAATGTGACATTTGCATACCATGCTATCATGCAGTTTACCGTAAGTCCCTAGCCCTGCATCCAATGCAGTGCAAAAGAACATCAGTCACTTGCCTTCCTATTGCAAATCATTTTGCATGCATCACATAGAAGACCAGCCCCTTTGCATATTTGCAAAGCCTACAGCCAAGACCTACATGAATCACTGCAGAAATAGCTGTGCAGGCAGACAACTGTGGTGCATGTGCCACCAATGTGGCCAATCACTCAACACAGACGGGGTCTGGCCCCTGCTTCAGTGACCCTAAATCTTTAGCCAACAGTCAGGCCAACTCATACATTGTAAACTCTGTGAGCAAACTGAAGGAATTACTCCGTTAACATACCCAGCTGGGTGCATGTGCCTTTAATGAACTTGAACAGGCTTCTCAGGAACAATCCATGATCATGCGAAGGTCACTGAATGAAAGTGAGTCGTTGAAGGCTGCATATACAAACATGGTGAAAGGGACATGTGAGAGAGTAGTAAAAGACAAGGACAGCAAACTGTCTTACTGCCATCAACATGTATTTCACTCCACAACCAGCAACTCATCAACGATAGAGACCCAGGGAGGGGAGGGGGAGACTTACTTTGATGAGTTAAAACGCTAACTACACCTTCCACTACGATGTAGTGCGGACGGTATGAGCAGGAGAGCGCATCGCAGGTGGCTAGGCTGACCAGCGGCACCTCTGATCATCGGAGTCACCACCGATCACGCCCAGCGCTCAATTCAGCCGCTACGTGGAAAGCGCAAGAGCCCAGGGGTGACGGAACGAGGGGCGACACACAGCGGCGGTAGATGGGACCAGTGGTGCCACCCAGAATACCGTGTGTAAGAGCAAAATTGAACCGATCTCCAGATGGCAATGCGAGCAACCAGACGAACCACAGCACGGTGCAGAGCCAAGAAGTTTCGTGATAATTAGCAGTTTCTTTTAAGGAACATGTCTTACATCGACAGGCCAGTAGCCGACAGCTCAACAGCTCAGCGACTGGTGAAGGCCGCATGTGCTTGAATGTGTCACAGCGAACCATAGGGGACTGCAACAGCGCAAAGGCACGCTGACACATCGAGGCTGGAGGTAACAGAAATATTATTCACAATGAAAAAAAACAATAAATAGCTTCTTCAGTTTGTCCCCAACCTGCAGGTGGCGAAGAAACCATCAAAGATGCACAAACTATATTGCAAACAATTGACAACTTCATTGATAATGTAACGAGTTACATTTTTTCTTTTTCGTCCGGCTGTTCTGGGGAGGGTTAGAAACCTCGTTAAAAGGTATATATCGCCACTAAGCCCATTCCTGATTAGATCTATAATTAGGGAGCACGCGGAGCGGTCCTTGCGCACCGCCAGGGTGAGCCGGAACCGGACCGCGTGCGCTGTGGCCTAACGTGAGCCAGGCCTCCAGAGACTGGTCACGCGCTTGGCCATCCCGTGGCTGAAAATCACGTGAGCGGAAGGCAGGAGGGGTACCCTCGAGAAATGCAGGACAGTCGCGCTGGAAGTGGCGGAAAGGTCGGAGGTGAATCAAGTCAGGAAGAGAATGAAATTCGAAACAGGAGGAGCAGGCGTAAAAGAAGAGACAGTCGGGTGAAGAGTTGGAAATACCGGCAGTGGTTGGATATAAAGACAGTAGAGGCAGAAGTGGATGGAAAATCAAGATGGAGAGAGAGAAATTAAGCCCGGAGTGAAAATCCGGAACTAAAGAATTTGAGATCCAGGAAAAGATAGAAGGAACGGGTGAAACAAGAGATCGAGATGGAAGTGAGTGGGAAGCCGATCGGGAAGGCCTTCAATGCAGAAAAAAGCTAAGTCGGAAAGAAACTCTGGTTAACCAGCTATAACCCTTGGAAAAATCCCCTCCGGATCAATCACTTTCCCCAGACCAAAAATTAACCCCTTTCCAAAGGAAAATGTCGAAACCATCCCAGGGCAACATATTTAAATACCAGAATTTGACCCGAAAACGCGTAAAACCAAAAAACGCGGTAGACCAAAGTTTGGACATAAGCGCGGAACCCCTACGCCCAAAAATCTAGCCTTAATCGCGCTTGCCCTTTCTGACTCCCCTCAAATCGTTTACAGTATGGCGCCGAGATTTTTGTATTGTTGTGTGTGAGTGTGTGAGTGAATGAGTGAGTGTGTGAGTGAGTGAGTGAGTGTGTGTGTGAGTGAGTGTGTGTGAGTGAGTGAGTGAGTGAGTGAGTGAGAGAGAGAGAGAGAGAGTGTGTGTGTGTGTGTGTGTGTGTGTGTGTGTGTGTGTGTGTGTGTGTGTGTGTGTGTGTGTGTGTGTGTGTGTGTGTGTGTGTGTGTGTGTGAGTGAGTGAGTGAGTGAGTGAGTGAGTGAGTAAGTGAGTGTGAGAGTGAGTGAGTGTGAGTGTGAGTGTGAGTGAGCGTGAGTGAGTGTGAGTGAGTGTGAGTGAGTGAGTGTTTGAGTGAGTGAGTGAGTGAGTGTATGAGTGAGTGTGTGAGTGAGTGTGAGTGAGTGTGAGTGAGTGTGAGTGAGTGTGTGAGTGAGTGTGTGAATGTGTGAGTGAGTGTGTGAATGTGTGAGTGAGTGTGTGAGTGAGTGGTGAGTGTGTGAGGGAGTGGTAAGTGTGTGAGTGAGTGAGTGTGTGAGTGAGTGTGTGAGAGAGTGAGTGAGTGTGTGAGTGAGTGAGTGTGTGAGTGAGTGAGTGTGTAAGTGAGTATGTGAGTGAGTGTGTGAGAGAGAGTGTGTGAGTGAGTGTGTGAGTAAGTGTGTAAGTGTGTGAGTGAGTGAGTGAGTGTGTGAGTGTATGTGTATGAGTGCGTGAGTGTGTGAGTGAATGTGTGAGTGTGTGAGTGAGTGTGTGAGTGATTGAGTGTGTGAGTGAGTGAGTGTGTGAGTGTGTGTGTGTGTGTGTGTGTGTGTGTGTGTGTGTGTGTGTGTGTGTGTGTGTGTGTGTGTGTGTGTGTGTGTGTGTGTGTGTGTGTGTGTGTGTGTGTGTGTGTGTGTGTGTGTGTGTGTGTGTGTGTGTGTGTGTGTGTGTGTGTGTGTGTGTGTGTGTGTGTGTGTGTGTGTGTGTGTGTGTGTGTGTGTGTGTGTGTGAGTGAGTGTGTGAGTGTGTGAGTGAGTGAGTGTGAGTGTGAGTGAGTGTGAGTGAGTGAATGAGTGTTTTTTGACGTAGAGCGCGCTTATGACTTGACTTGGAGGCATGGCATCCTAAAGAAGCTTTTTGACATGGGAGTGCGAGGTCGCCTTGGTTGGTTTCTGTTCAATTTCCTGAGGGACAGGCGTTTCAGATTTCGAATTGGAAATTCTTTGTCCGAGGTGCACACACAGGAGAACGGCACGGCACAGGGTAGCGTTTTATCTGTGGCCCTGTTCGCCGTCATGATTAATGACATAGGCGATACCTTACCGCCCAATGTCTCCCGTGCCATGTTCGTAGATGACTTTACCATATGGGTAACAACGTCTTCGACCACCACAGCCCAAAGGCAGCTGCAGCTTTGCCTCGACAGACTGCAGCGGTGGAGTGAAATAAATGGTCTACGCTTTTCAACCTCTAAAACCAAATGCATGCATTTTTGCACCCGACGGAGGGTATGTGAACATCCTATTCTGAACATCGCGGGCCATGAGATAGAAGTAGTGGACCAGACACGCTTCCTAGGATTAATACTTGACCGCAGACTAACATACGCCGCTCACTTCAGAAAGCTTAGAGAGAGCTGTTTTAGTTGCCTTAATATTCTTAAGGTCTTAACCCGCATGACATACGGCTCGGATAGAAAAACACTCTTAACATTGTACAGATCCTTAATAAGATCAAAACTAGAATATGGAAGTGTGGTATATGACTCTGCGACAGAAACATCCAAAAGAATGTTGGACACTGTCCAAAACCAGGCCCTTCGAATTATAACCGGTGCTTTTCGTACCTCACCTGTTTCAAGCCTGCACGTGGATATACACGAGATGCCACTTGCTTTGCGACGGAGATATGTTGCCATGCGATATGCGTTGAAGCTTAAACAGGACTCCGACCATCCTACATATGACACTTTTTTGACAACAGTAGACTGAGGCGAATCGACAATGGTTCTCGCACATCTGCTCGACACCCTGGAATTAGAATCCGTGCATGGCTGAGCGAGGCTGACATCAATCATGAAAGTGTCGAAACCGCGCAGCTGCCAGCTGCCGAGCCGTGGCGGACGTCCAAGGTCGAGGTTGATACACGGCTACTAGAGCTGACTAAGGGCCTGATGCCGGAAGCCGTGCGTCAAACCTTTCTGGAATACTGCTCGTCCAGGTTTCCAAATCATGCAGCCTTCTATACGGATGGATCGAAGTGTGTTATTGGTGCGGGATGCGCGTTTGTAGGTAGCAATATTCAGCGACGATATTCACTCCCACGGGCTGCCTCAGTGTTCACAGCGGAATTATACGCCATCTTTCGGTGCTTGGATCAGGTTCTGCGGTCGAGAACCAACCGATTTGTAATTTTCAGTGATTCTCTTTCGTCATTACAATCACTCCAATCACTTACGTACAACGCATCAAACTCATATCTTTTACCTCTCATCAGACACAAGATACACCAGGCTGTGAGTCGAGGGAAGTCCGTGACTCTTGCGTGGGTACCTAGTCATAGTGGCATCAAGGGAAACGAACTGGCCGATGGGGCAGCTAAAGAAGCAGCGAGCAGCGAGCCTTCCCGTGGAATCCGTGTTCCGTACTTTGATATGTTCCCGTGTGTTAGGAGCTACCTCTCCGGAATCTGGCAGCAACGATGGGACGCGGACCCCAAGGGTGGCAAGCTGAGGGAGCTGAAGCCCCGGATAGGACCGTGGTCATCTGCCAATGCAGGCAACAGAAGGGACGAGGTTGTTATCTCTAGACTAAGAATAGGGCACACGTACTCCACGCACTCTTATCTCTTGACTGGCGACCGCCCGCCGGAATGTCCGCGATACGGCGATAGCCTGACGGTGAAGCACGTACTGGTGGAGTGCCTTGACTTTGAACTGGAGAGGAGGCGCTATTTGCCCGGCTCACCGTCGCTGGAGTCGCTTCTGGGGGAATCCCCCTCTGTTAATTGTTCAGATATAGAAATGTATCTGAGAGCAGTAAATTTTAAGGTGATATACTCTCCTACGTAGCTGGGTGTCTGTACAGTTTATGAAGTAACCTCATTGATGTAGCTGTCTATTCAAGTGACCAAGAGTTTTTTTTCTCCCTTTTATCTACTGATTAGCCAGACGTTGGTGGATGGATCACATGTTTAACATGTTTTAGGAGGACTACGTTGTTGTGTGTGTTTTTCCCTGCTTGAGCCTCTCGGAGTGTTTGTTCGCGATGTTATGGGCGCCATGTGACCTTGGCTGTCGGCGCGCCCGAAAACCCCAATGATGATGATGATGATGATGAATGAGTGTTTGAGTGAGTGAGTGAGTGTGTGAGTGAGTGTGTGAGTGAGTGAGTGAGTGTTTGAGTGAGTGAGTGAGTGTGTGAGTGAGTGTGTGTGAGTGTGTGAGTGTGTGAGTGAGTGAGTGAGTGTGTGAATGAGCGAGTGTGTGAGTGAGTGAGTGTGTGCGTTAGTGTGTGAGTGAGTGTGTGAGTGAGTGAGTGTGTGAGTGAGTGTGTGGTGAGTGTGGAGTGAGTGTGTGGTGAGTGTGTGAGTGAGTGGTGAGTGTGTGGTGAGTGTGTGGTGAGTGAGTGAGTGTGTGAGTGAGTGAGTGTGTGTGTGAGTGAGTGTGAGAGTGAGTGTGAGTAAGTGTGAGTGTGAGTGAGTGTGAGTTAGTGAGTGAGTGAGTCAGTGTTTGAGTGTGTGAGTGAGTGTGAGTGAGTGAGTGAGTGAATGTTTGAGTGCGTGAGTGCGTGAGTGTGTGAGTGAGTGTGTGAGTATGTGAGTGAGTGTGTGAGTGAGTGTGTGAGTGAGTGAGTGAGTGTGTGAGTGAGTGTGTGGTGAGTGTGTGGTGAGTGTGTGGTGAGTGTGAGTGTGTGGTGAGTGTGTGGTGAGTGTGTGGTGAGTGAGTGTGTGAGTGAGTGTGTGAGTGAGTGTGCAGTGAGTGAGTGAGTGAGTGTGCGTGTGTGAGTGATTGAGTGTGAGAGTGAGTGAGTGAGTGAGAGTGAGTGTGAGTGTGAGTGAGTCAGTGTTTGAGTGTGTGAGTGAGTGAGTGTGTGTGAGTGTGTGAGTGAGTGTGTGAGTGAATGAGTGTGTGAGTGAGTGAGTGTGTGAGTGTATGTGAGTGAGTGTGTGGTGAGTGAGAGTGTGTGGTGAGTGTGTGGTGAGTGAGTGAGTGTGCGAGTGAGTGAGTGAGTGTGTGAGTGAGTGAGTGTGTGTGTGAGTGAGTGAGTCAGTGTTTGAGTGTGTGAGTGAGTGAGTGTGTGAGTGAGTGAGTGTGTGAATGAGTGTGTGAGTGAGTTAGTGAGTGTTTGAGTGTGTGAGTGAGTGAGTGAGTGTATGTGAGTGAGTGAGTGTATGTGAGTGAGTGAGTGAGTGTGAGTGAGTGTGTGTGTGTGTGTGTGACTGAGTGAGTGTGTGTGAGTGTATGAGTGAGTGAGTGTGAGTGAGTGTGAGTGAGTGTGTGAGTGAGTGAGTGTGACTGAGTGTTTGAGTGAGTGAGTGAGTGAGTGTGTGAGTGAGTGTGTGAGTGAGTGTGTGAGTGAGTGTGTGAGTGAGTGTGTGGTGAGTGAGTGTGTGAGTGAGTGTGTGTGTGTGTGTGTGTGTGTGTGTGTGTGTGTGAGTGTGTGAGTGAGTGTGTAAATGAGTGAGTGTGTGTGTGTGTGTGTGTGTGCGTTAGTGTGAGTGAGTGTGTGAGTGAGTGCGTGAGTGTGTGAGTGTGTGAGTGAGTGTGTGGTGAGTGTGTGAGTGAGTGGTGAGTGTGTGGTGAGTGAGTGAGTGTGTGAGTGAGTGTGCGAGTGTGTGAGTGAGTGAGTGTGTGAGTGAGTGTGAGAGTGAGTGTGAGTCAGTGTTTGAGTGTGTGGTGAGTATGTGGTGAGTGAGTGAGTGAGTGAGTGAGTGAGTGAGTGAGTGAGTGAGTGAGTGAGCGAGCGTGCGTGCGTGCGTGCGTGCGTGCGTTTGTGCGTGCGTGCGTGCGTGCGTGCGTGCGTGCGTGCGTGCGTGCGGGTGTGTGTGTGGGGGGCGGCAAAAACGTAGTTTATTCCGAGCTTTCCCGTTAAAGGGGGGATTGAATTCCTTTTTGACCCTCCTTTCTGGATCCGTCACAGCCATAGAGTTTTCATGGACTTTGACTACCGTGTTTTCAAATCAAATATTGCGCGGCTTTACTGTCATAGCATATCTGCTTCTGGCTGGGGGGGGTCTGGAGCAGCCCCTTTCTAGCGCGGGTTCCTTGAAATCTAAATTTCTAGGTACTAGTACTAACGCCCGTATTATAAAAGTTTTTTTTTAGCAAACTCATTCATAGCTGATTTGATCGCGGAGCCAGTTTTTTTTTTACTTGGGTAGTTAACGGTCGTCCGTACAGGCTCGCCTCCGGCACCCTGCTGCCTGTCCCTGACTCTCCGTCAAAGTGCCGCGCCTCCTGGACTCTCTTTCTGCCTCTCAATTTAGCGTGGCGTGTTTTTGTGACCATGTCCTCTCTCCTTTAACTAATCTACCTTTGTTCCTCCCGCAGGAGCGTATGCGGGGCGCTGTCGGTGGCTCCTCCCCCGGAGACCTGACGGCCCTCGGCCGCTCCGCGGTGCTGATGTGCGTCGGCCCGATGCACTGGCGGCTGTGCCCCGCTCAGGTGCTGCGGGTCGCGCGGGTCGGCCGCGGCCGCGGCTGGCTGGCGGCTCTGGGCGGCGGCGCGGCCCTGGTGCTGGGCGGCGGGCGGCGCTGTGTCGGCCGCTGATCGGCGGAGCGTGGTCCCTCTGGTGGCCTCGCTGGTGGTGGGTCGGGCGCTGGGGCTGCCCTCCGTGGTGGCGCCGCTCGGCCCCTCGTCCGCGGCCCTCTGGCGGGGCTCTGGTCCGACCGGCTGGAGAGTAGCGACTGACTCGTCTCGCGTGGGATCTCGGGGCCGGCCGTGGCGCCGGGTATGCGCGCCTCGGTCGTGAGCCGGGCGTGATGTCCCGAGCCTGGTTGCCGGATATGCGTTTGGCCCTGTGCGGCGTACGTGGTGTTGAGCGGTGCGTGGTGATGAGAGGTGCGTGGTGTAGAACGGTGCGTAGTGTTGAGCGGAGCGTAGTGTTGAGCGGAGCGTAGTGTCGAGCGGAGCGTAGTGTTGAGCGGAGCGTGAAGGTCGGGTACCACTGCGTTGACTGGTGCGTTGGTGGTCGGAAGCGCCTGCGTGGCCCGATGCGCAATTTCGAGCGTTGCATGGTGGTCTGGTGCGGCCGGGTGGCCATGGCGGGCACTAGGGTCCCGCGCGGTACAGATGTGGTCTTATCCGCCCCCGGCGCAGCTTAGGGCCCCTGCGCCGGGGGCACTCGTGTGATTTTTTACTCTTGCGTGTTTTTATTCTTTGTGTTTGTGTTAATATATGAGTATGGATCCAAAGCCTGGACAATTGTGTGTACATGCAACCGGGATGTTTCTGAAATAAATGAACAATAAGGAAGTGTGGCCACAGCTTGAGGCGGAATATGAGCGCAACACTTACTGTTTACTTGCGGACGACATGATCCACTAATAGTTCTTCCCATAATGTCACATTCGCAAGCACGCACAACATGTCACTGTAGGTAGGTCACTGTAGGTTTTTATAATGCTGCACCACCCGGGAGCACGAGCGAGGTGGCACCGACTAGCCGGCCATGCGGGCGCGGCCGGGGCGGAGCGAGCGCAGGCACAACCGACCTCGTCGGGGTCAGCGACCAGACTGAGGTCGAGGATGTTAGCCTGCTGGCCATGACAGTGACAAGTGGGTTTCTGAACAAGTTGAAAGAGGAAAAAGTCATGCATTATGTCGATGAGACTGTGCGAAGGGTGGCCTGGGGAGGCTGTGGAGAATTCACCAGACCAGTCTATCTGTGGGAAATTGAAATCCCCAGATACCAGAAGATGTGAAGGCGAGAAAGCCTTAGCAAGTGTAACAATATCAGAAAAATCACTCATGTTTCTATGGCTGTCCCCACTTGGACTTCTGTAAAAGCAGCCCAGGAGCAGAAAATCATGCCTGTGGAGCCTACTTTTAACCCATAAATGTTCAACTGAGTATGCACCAGGAATGGGTACCATCGATGACCAGAGGTTATTCCTAACATAAATGGATATTCCTCATTCACCTCTACAGCCAACATTTGGGAGGGTATGGTCAAAGCTAGTAAAGAGGTGATAATTTGGAACAGACAAGAGAGCCAAAACCAGAGGGGAGCATTGAGCCTTTGGAATCACCTCTGTAAGAATGACAACATCAGGGTCTTCACCAGCAATCAGCATGCATATTGATTGATTGATTATTGGGTAAATTAAGGTAGCTCACGTCGACCACTCTCCAGCAGCCCTAAAGGCAATGCTACCACCAAGGGAAAGTGTCTCCGCAAGGGTGACTAGAAACTCAAACACCTAGCTCCAACTGCCTCGATGTCGACTGGAGAGTACGAAGCATGCATTTCCGTATAGGGCTATTGCCCACTGGAACACGCTTCCCAGGGACGTCACTGGGTCCATAGGCTGAACGCAATAAAGAAGTATTTCCACAGAAAACTAGACGATGAATAATAACTTGGACGGTATGCTTAGTTATAGCGCAGTGTCCCAAAACCTGGGGTGCTGGGTGCAGAACGACACCCAGTCAATCAGAATTTTCCACTCACTTTTATATTTTTTCTGAATTTTCCACTCACTTCCAACAATATTTACTACTACTATTGAATAACTATTGAACAATATTTTACTACTATTGAATTTTACTCAACAATACTTACTACAACATCCATTTATGCACCATCCATCCATCAGTGCACCATCCATTTATGTTAGGAATAACCTCTGGTCATCGATGGTACCCATTTCCGGGACTTCGGGTTCTGATCTCACCGGGGAGGACGTGTCCAGCGAGCTCTCAGCGCAGTGGCAACACACAATAACAATTCAAACACTCATTACTACTATACACTCACACATAAACCTTTGCAAGTTTGGCCTTGTATATTCAAGAAAATAGAAGATAAATACAAAATGCCATGTCAACGGTCTCCTCCAGCAACACCAAGAGGAAAAAACTTAAAACTTGTCTCGTTATTGGATAGTGCACCACCAATCGCCTCACGTTCGGATGGCGCGGACAGTACGGAAACAGAGGCGGACAGCGGTAACAGCAGAGATAACGCCAACACAGTAACACGTGACAGTGAGGCAAGAAGTGCTACTGCAACTTGTGTCACTCGTGACCAGGGGGAAATCTCGTCTGAGACATCTTTTCCTTGGGTCGAAGTTGGGCGCGGGGGCGGGTGGTGAGAAAGAGTGTGACTGTGGTGGCGAATGCGCAGGGTCCACAAACTAACAACAACACACCACGAGGAGGAGGAGGAGGCTCCGCCTCAGTGTCGTCTGCACCTGACGAGGACTGCGAGAAGGGTGAGTCGGTAACCAGGAAAGGAATCAAACTCCCTAAATTAGACCTAGACTCGGCAGGCTCCCTTGCAGACAAAGAGCAAGAGGAGAACCCAAACGATGGGAGCTCTCCCCTCACCCCGGTGGGACTGGTATCCCGAGAAGTTAAGAAACTTGATAGTGTTGCTCAAACTAAGCAAAACGACCAAATCAATAAGCTCGAGAGAAGCGGGGACTCGAACAATGATTCCCATGACTACAAATGCAAAGGTGGTTCAAACAAGTTGTGTGGATTACTTGTGCGGGATGGTGAAGATGCTCTCCAGTGTGACAAGTGTCTTGAATGGTCCCATGCAGCTTGTCAAGGAGTCTCAAAGTTGGCCCTCAAAGCCATTGACAAGCACCACCCCATCCTGATGTGGCTTTGCCACGAGTGCAAGGTTTGGCTTAAAACCGAGGACAAGTCTGCTGCGGAAGCCACGTCCAATCACAAACAATGGGAGTCTTTGGATAGGAAGATCACTAGCCTGTGTGAGCACTCACATTCCTCCAATAAAGACTTAAAGAAGCTAGAAACATCCTTCACTCAGCAGATGCAAAACATTGAAAGAACCCTCAAACACCAAGATGTCATCCTCCACAACCAAGCCCAGCTGATCCAAAAGGGCTTGAAAGAACAGGGGGACCTCAAATCATCATATGCAAACATTGTGAAAGGCAGTTGTGACAAGGTAGTGGAAAGTGTCACCAAGAAGATGGATGATGCAAAAAGGTCTACCCACAGCTTAAGCAACAAAGATGCAGGTGCTATCTCTGAGGTGTTTGACAACTTCATAGATAGGGACAAAAGAAAAAGAAACCTGGTAGTGCACAATCTTCCAGAGCAGACTGGCAACACTCCAGGTGAGCGCTCATTGGCAGACAATGAGATGTTTGTGACCATGACCAGGGAAGTCTTCCACACAAATGTCAGGGTTAACAAATCATTCCGGGCCGGCAGAGCTACTCAAGGTAAGCCACGTCTCCTGATACTGACCCTGGAGGACGAAAGAGTTAAGCACGATCTCTTGAGGATGGCCCCTCAGCTCAGAAGCTCTAATAATTGGAGTCACATCTACTTAGGCCCAGACCTAACACTGAGCGAGAGGACTGAAAACAAGGCACTACGAGATGAATTGAAAAGGCGCAAGGAAGCTGGGGAGACCAACCTCATCATCTATAGAAAACGCATTATTACAAGAGGAAGTCCCATGATTCACACTCGAGATGCAGGATCTGCTGCAGCTGACCACAGTGATGCTCAACCATCCCTCACCATCTCCAATGCCTCATCGCAGATCAACCAGCCATCCAGTGGGCAACCTCAGGACACACCTATGGAAGGAGCAAGTGGACCATCCCTCTCCAGCAGCACTCTCCCAACTTCAATTTCAACCAGGATCCTGAATAGAGAAAACTACTCTGAGGCATCTGCTGCAAATACAGGGAATGCAAATGTGCTGAGGGCTGACCGTCCTGCACGACCGCAGACAACTCCCTATCAACCCAGTAAGTGACGCCAAGATCATGAGTCTCAGAAATCCAGCTTGAAAATACTCTACACTAATACAGACCAATTTCTCAACAAAAGAGATGATCTGTGCTTGGTTATTGCAGGCAAGGAACCCGATATCATTCTACTGACTGAGATTATACCCAAAGCCCAGCTCCTACCCATCTCCCCTGCTCTTCTCACAATCCCTGGCTACACAGTCTATCTGAATTTTGATCCTGCAGTTCCTCGTCTGGGGATGTCTGGAAAGCGAGGAGTGTGCATCCACATAAATGACAGGCTGAAGGCTACAGAACTGGCAATCTCTGGAAGCAACCATGTTGAACATTTATGGATACAACTCAGATTGGCGGGGGGTGACAGGCTTCTGGCTGGGTGCATTTACAGGAGTCCTTCCAGCAATGACAACCTAACCATGTCCAGTCTATCTAGCCTGTTTCATTCTGTATGCAACCTGAACCCCTCCCACCTACTCATTGTTGGTGACTTTAACCTCCCACATATCAACTGGGTGACTTCTACCTCCTCTGCTCCCTCCTCTCACATTTCTCACTCTTTCCTGGAACTGGTCCAGGACACTTTCCTTTTCCAACATGTTCTGCAAGCTACAAGGATTAGACCAGGTGTTACCCCAAGCACACTAGATCTTATTCTGACCAATGAATCTGAAATGATCAACCATCTTGACTACCTACCAAGTCTAGGTGCCAGTGATCACCTTATTCTACAATTCTCATTCTGCTGTTACACCCCCCCTGTCCAGCCCCTGAAGAGTAGGCTGAATTTTCGGCGTGCTGACTACGCCAAACTACGCCAGCTGGCTCAGAACACGGACTGGACTGTTCTGCACGGGCCTGATGTTGACACCGCCTACAATAGGTTTATGGATATTTATGAAATCCTCGTTGAGGGCTGTATCCCATCCCACAGACCCAACCCGAGATATAACCAAATCTACATGACCCGAGAAGCATACAGCTTGAAGAAAAAGAAGGAGAAAGCCTGGAAGACGTACGTACAATCTGGAGGGGAAATCGAACACCAACTTAACTACGCACGATACACTACCATCAGCAACAGACTGAGAGGTTTGACGCGGAAACTCCTCTTCGACCATGAAGCTAAAATAATCGGCAGCCTTCAACAAAGTGTGAAACCTTTCTGGAAGCATGTGCACTCCAGAATGAAGACCAAGACCAGAGTAGATGACCTCACAGACGATGCAGGCATGGTTCACAGCTCTGATCTGGATAAGGCCACTCTCTTGAACAATGTCTTCTCATCGGGTTTCACCATTGAGAACGTAGAGCAATTTCCCTCATTTGAAGAGAAGTTCAGGGGTACAGCCCTCCAGGACATAGTCATCAACCCAGGTCTTGTTCAAACCCAGTTGAAACAACTCAAACCTGCTGGAGCCCCAGGTCCTGACAACATCCATCCACAGGTGCTTCGGGAGGCAGCTGAACAACTTTGCATTCCTCTCTCCATACTCTTCCAGCAGTCCTTCAACTCAGGTGCACTACCAGTGTTGTGGAAGCAAGCCTCAGTGGTACCTGTGTTCAAGAAAGGCAACAAGCAGAGTCCAGGGAATTATCGGCCAATCAGCCTGACATCAATCATATGCAGAGTGTTTGAAGCCATTATTCGTGATCAACTGATGCGACACATGACTTCCAACAACCTCTTCACATCAGCCCAACACGGATTTCGGCCTCATAGGTCATGCGACTCCCAACTACTAGAGATGATGGATGATTGGAGCCGGTATATTGAGGCCGGACAGCCTATTGACTGCATCTACCTGGACTACCGCAAGGCGTTCGATTCGGTACCACACAAGCGTCTCTTATGCAAGCTGAGGGGATATGGAGTGCAAGGTAGGCTGCTCACCTGGATTCGGGCCTTCTTGACTGACCGGCAGCAAAGGGTAACTATCAACGGCTGTGAGTCGCCCTGGGCTCCGGTGGTCAGTGGTGTCCCACAGGGTTCGGTCCTAGGCCCGATACTATTTTTGATCTTCATTAACGACCTCCCACATGAAGTTCATTGTGTTACTAAGATCTTTGCGGATGACACTAAGTTGTACTCGCCACTGACTGATGCACACCAACCATTGAGACTTCAGCAGGACCTCAACCGTGTCACAAACTGGTCAGAAGTCTGGCAACTACCATTCAATACCGCCAAGTGCTCTGTGTTACGCATTGGTACAAGTAACCCCAACATCAGTTACACCATGCAGGGAAATACACTTCAAGAAGTCAGTGTGGAGAGAGACCTAGGAGTCCTGATCGACGCCACCCTGAAGTTCCGGGACCATGCTGCCTCTGCCGCCTCCAAGGGCAATCAGATTCTGGCGGTAATTAGGAGATCTTTCCGCAAGATTGACCGGACATCACTACCACTTCTATACAAGACACTCGTGCGCCCACATCTCGAATATGGAAACCTGACCTGGGGCCCGTTTAATCGTGCGGACCAACGAATGCTCGAGAAAGTCCAGCGACGGGCAACTAGACTGGTGAGACCCATTCGCCACCTGCCATATAGCGAGCGACTCAAAACCCTGGAAATCCCTACGCTGTACTACAGACGCAGTCGCGGCGATATGATTCGGCTCTACCAGATCCTCCATGCCATGCTGGACGTCGACCCGGCTCAGCTTTTTGAAAGAGACAGGGACTCCCGCACGAGAGGACATCCTTTCAAACTACTTAAACCAAGAGCTGTAACAAGAGTACGACGGCAGGCCTTCGGAGTCAGAACGGTCAACGACTGGAATTCTCTACCAGCTGATGTGGTCTGCGCTCCCACCTTGAATGCCTTCAAGGCACGCCTCGATAACCACTGGACTGTGCACATGTACACATGTCCTGACACCGACTAACTCTGAAATTGCGCACATGAGCTCGCTGCGACCGGACTCTACAGGCTCTCCGATGCCTCCCGAGGTCCGTATCCCCTAAGGTACAAGGTACAAGGTACAAAGCCCAGTTCCATTGCCTCCTCTACCAACGTCCACTGGAAAAAGAGAGCAGCAGAATCGACTAGAAGATCGCCAAATTAACTCGGCTCTTATGCGCTTCTTTCGCTTTTCTGAAAGAGAATCTGGCGACTTCTATTTTTCTGGTCAATCATACCTGGCATCCTTATCTCCACCGATTTCAGTGGAACAACAGAATCGAAATTCTGGCGCGGGCAAGACGCACAGTGCCCCTCCCCTGCCCCACCGGAGAAAGTTCCAATGGGTGAACACCGCCACTAAATTCCACCACTCGCAAAATTGGTAAGTGGAAAATTAGACACCCTAGCCTTGTGTTGCCAAAAAAATGAGCTGACCGCTTTGAAAGATACATTTCTGGAAAGCAGTTTTTGTATTTCTGGTACCGAGAATAGTGAAAAACCATTTTTGGTCATCTTGCTGTTAAAAGCAATTATCTTGAAATTTGTATGGTAAGCAGCATATTTTTTGACATTGTATCGTAGAAAATTAACCATTTATTGCGAAGAAAATAATTTTTATCCATATTAGCCCTTCATTGCTGCGTCCACGCCGTGTGACACCCAAATCCACTCACGACACCCTACGACACCCTAGGCATAAATACGCTGATATTTAAGTTAAACTAAAAGTGTCCGGTACTTTAATACATTGAAACTCTACATTTTCATTAAATAATTTTTTGGGGCAACAAGAATGCATCCAGTTACCCTTCAAACATCGGCACTTTTTTGTATGGCTGGTCTACGGCGTGGACTTACCAAAACGCCGTCTTTACATCTAGTAAATAAAAGCGGCATCTTTAGGCTTTTTGAAAGGCTGGTTTTATTGACAAAACATTGTTAGTCTTCCTCTTGGTGTGCTTTTAGTTGTATAATTTTCTAGTCTATAAGGATTTAGAAAATTAATTTAGAGCAAGTTTTGAAATGCAAATTATGTTGCTCATGCGACCGGCAACTGGATTGCGATCAGAAATTTAAATTAGTAGTTGCTTCGACGCTGTCGCAACCCGCCGCGCCTGGCTGATTGTAGACGAAAGGAAGAAACAACAGAAAGGAGGCTGCAGCTATCTATAGGAACCGTGGCTGCAGCAGCTTCGATTAATATTGATAGAAAGCAGCATACTCATATGAAGGTGAGTATATATGTGAAGAGAAGCAGGGGAATTGACAGGTAAAGAAAAGAACCTTTTAGCAAGAGTCTGGAAGAGTTTATTGCCATGATAGAAAGTTTGTAGTTTCGTCTGGTTAGTTAAGTGTAAACCAAGGCTCTACTGGGCCCTAGCATAGGTGTATGCGAGGTGCAGTGATTGAGGCCAGGAGTGGCCTCCAAAATTCCGATAGGTATAGGTATAGGTATAGGAGGGGCGTTGTCCCGGACAGGAAAACTATACAGTGTATGCGTAGATAATTAATTTTGGAACTAGGTATTGCATGAAAAAATCCCTTTTCATTTTTCACCACCTGCCGATCTCGGAGGCCCCTCTGCAGAGTTGTCTAAGGGGGCCCCGATATTTCGTCTCAGGGGCCCTTAAAAGCTGGTCGTGTGGGAAAGGAGGGGCACAAGAGTTGGTCTAGGGAAGCCCCCCAAGAGTTTTAGTGGCTCCCAGAGTTCTTTCCCCCAAAGGTTGGTCTTAGAGGCCCCCCAAATTTTTTTTATTTGTGGAAATTCACCAACTCCTTAAAAAATTGGAGACTGCATCAGGGGGTTTCAGCTGGTCAAGATTTACCTGCTTAACCCAAATTTCTCACATGGGAATGGTCAAACAATGCTGTTTGGGGATGATTTAAAAATATTTACTTCGAGAAAATTAAAGGAAATATCCATCCTTCAGTTCAAACAAGGGCTCTGAGAGTTTACGACCTGAGTACAAAATTGGAAATTTTTACTCTGCCATACATTTTGTGAGGAATTTTCCACTCACTCGCCATACATTCCGAGCTGAATTTTCCACTCGACACCCTAGCGCAAAACCTATTTTGGGTCACTGTGTTGCATAGGCATAAAACCGCATCCATGGCGTTGACGGAGTAGGGTCTTCACATAAGTGACTATTTTGGGGTTCAAAACATAACACCATGTGGTAGCCATCGGCTCAGTATGATCCTCAGGCCCTCTGATCATGCTATGATTTATCAGTCAGTCATATAATTAGATAATTACAGCAATCGTAAAGTAAAAATCCAGGTAGAATTCGCAAAGCTCCATTCATGTTCTTAATGTGACTCTTATCATGGGTGCCGAAAGCAGGGGGACGCGTCTCCCCTGTTGGCCAACCAGGGAAATGTCCCCCAAAATTTTTGGGTCAATCGTCATTAATGCTTTCAAGTACTGAATATGCTTAAAATTCGGCTCCCCGGTCAGCAGCAGCCTGGGTCCGTCCCGCTGCAAAAATTCAGTGGCGGCACCCGTGCTTCTTAGGAAATACAAATGTGTGATGAATGAAAAGTGTTGTCCCAATTCTTTACTCCTACCCAATTTCAAAATTGTTTTATTCTATTCATGGTGTGTTTTATAGCACAAAAATAATACATGATTGTTTTGATTTAAAATACCAGTCCCATTAAAATATCCGAATTTTGCTATGGCCTAGCTTTGGCTGTTTTCGACCTAAAAACCACCCCCTGAGCAAGGCTCCCCTGTACAGGCAAACACTCCCGTCTGACTTTGTCTCCCCCCTTTCTCTCTCCCTCTCTCCTCGGTAGTTTAGTCATTCTAAAATTCCCACATAATTTTTCTGGGGAACGTTTGCAAGCCCAAATCAGCTATTTTCGTCTCATTACCACAATATTATTTTATAAAACAAGTTGCTATTTCTCTGGGTAGTGGAATACAGAAGTTACCGAAATATCATCAATCATGATTTGATAATTGGTCGGGTGAAGTCTGATGCTTTGGAGTTCAGTCTGGTGATTGTAAAAGCACTGATCATGGTTTTTGAGGGACAGCAAATTGTTAGACTGACTTAAAATGATGGAACATCAGCTGCTAGATTTCACTTCTGGGTACGAGGAGGTACGAGGCACCCTTATAGATTGCTTGCAGTTTTTCAAAGAGAAAAACTCATTGAAACATCATTGTAGCTGACCTCTCGCTTGCTTAGATTATCGATCCAATTAGAGAACATCTTGCTGAGATTACTGAATGTGGGCGGGGGGGAGGCGGTAAAAACCGAACCAGTTTTGATGCCCGGGATCATGTAATATTAGTAAGGGTCAATCCCATTGTTTTTCTTTACAATGCCTTCATATTTCCCCATTTCAAATATTTGATTTGAAAACACGGTAGTCAAAGTCCATGAAAACTCTATGGCTGTGACGGATCCAGAAAGGAGGGTCAAAAAGGAATTCAACCCCCCTTTAACGGGAAAGCTCGGAATAAACTACGTTTTTGCCGCCCCCCACACACACACCCGCACGCACGCACGCACGCACGCACGCACGCACGCACGCACGCACGCACGCACGCGCGCGCACGCGACGCACGCAACGCACGCACGCTCGCTCGCTCGCTCGCTCGCTCACTCACTCACTCACTCACTCACTCACTCACTCACTCACTCACTCACTCACTCACTCACTCACCACATACTCACCACACACTCACCACACACTCACCACACTCACCACACACTCACACTCACCACACACTCACTCACATACACTCACACACTCACTCACACACTCACTCACTCACTGACACACTCACTGACACACTCACACATTGACACACTCACTGACACACTCACACACACACTCACTGACACACTCACTCACACACTCAAACACTGACTCACTCACACTCACTCACACTCACTCTCACTCACTCACTCACACTCACTCTCACACTCAATCACTCACACACGCACACTCACTCACTCGCACACTCGCTCACACACTCACTCACACACTCACACACTCACTCACTCACCACACACTCACCACACACTCACCGCACACTCACCACACACTCACAATCACCACACACACTCACTCACTCACTCACTCACTCATTCACACACTCACTCACACACTCACTCACACACTCACTCACTCACTCACACACTCACTCACACACTCACTCTTCCTGACTTTTCCTAAAACTAGTACAGGCAGGTTTTCTGAAATTTTCAATATTATATATTTACCAGGGGCGGAGCTATGGCTGGGTTTTTGGGGAGGTTCTATCCACAAACCAAGTATTATCGTATGCGATGGGTTCTTTGTAAAAGGAAGCCGTCTCTGCTGATCCTGATACCAGTTATATGGTTTTATTATATCATTTTTTATGTGAGATGATAGTGCATTCACAATTGTCACTATTTGTATTCATCAGGGGCGGTTACAGCAGTTCAAAATGGGGGGAATGTTATCAAGAAGGACTAAACGTTAGTAAGTGAGAAGACTGCTTACAGCCGTGCCAGGGCGAATACAATTGGGTATATGAAAATTCAAAATAGTTATAACCAAATTCTAGATTACCAGAGGCGTGTCCAGTCACTACACATTTTCAAAATGCATATTCCCAGCCAGTATCACCGCCGCGACTCAATATCGTTGTATATTAAAAATGTGTTTCCAATCACCCCCACCCGCCCCCCCCACGACGAGAGTCCTTGATCCGCCTATGTCACCCCCTTTCCCAGAGCTGCCATGGGAGGGTAAAAATTATCAGAAATAAATTTCAACTAGTCGAGGGACTAATATACTCATGCATACCACTCGCATATTGTTGGGATGTATTTTACCCCACTGTTTTACCTTACTGCATCCGCCCCTGATGAGTTTTTC
This sequence comes from Lepas anatifera, assembly GCA_034440635.1. Lineage (NCBI taxonomy): Eukaryota > Metazoa > Arthropoda > Thecostraca > Lepadidae > Lepas > Lepas anatifera. The sequence goes on along the minus strand of JAOTON010001070.1, from coordinate 69,179 downwards.
ACTTTTTTCATTTATTTATGTGTCAAAGATGCCAAGCAGTATATCACGGCTTCTAATCCGCGTAACAAAAACTTTTTAGGTTGTATATATTTCCCCTCATAGTCCTGGTCCTGGAACTGCCATTGAATTTCGAATTTTTGCGTAACTCGAGTATATGACAATTTTGGGTCAATTATTTGTAAATCTGAACTAGTTTTGTGAAAATCGTACAACAGAGACAAGGGTTATGGAAAATCTAAAAATACACAAAAATTGTATATTTTGCACGACTTTCTCCTTAAAAATCAAAATTTTGAAATTTTCTTTTTTTCAAAATAAAGTTTAGCGTCAGGGGAATCTATAGCACTTTGAATTTTCAAAATCGGCCGGTTAGATTACGAGATCTTAGGGGGGGCCGATATTGCCCCCCCTGCCGGAAATAGGGGGTAGCCGGGAGCCTGACGGAAATAGGGTTAATGCTCTAAAGGAATCGCGTGGTAAAGCCGCTATTGCCAGATCTCAGCTTGATTGGACCGAACTAGGCCAAAAGCATTCTTCATATTTTTATAATTATGAGAAGACCAGGGCTTCTCAGAAGCTCATATCCTCATTGGAAGCCAATAACGGTACCATTATCCATGGGAATAAACGTGTTCTCGATTAGTGCACATCATACTTCATAAAGATTTACGAATCAAAATACACAGCGTCCCCTAATTTTTCACACTTTTCATTGGCTCAAAATGACCCACGTCTATCAGAAAATGAAAGACCTTCGTGTGAAGGGCCGATAACGATGGAAGAAGCAAAATTCGCACTTGACGGAATGGCCAAAAACAAAACAGCTGGCATATCAGGATTTACCGCTGAATTTTTCTGTTTCTTTTGGAACGATTTGGGAGAGATAATAATGGAGTACATTAATGAATCTAGGCAAAAAGGGAAATTATTCATTACGCACCGACGTGGAATAATCACCCTCATCCCAAAAAGGGCGATCAACTTATACTCAAGAACAAAAGACCTATTTGTTTACTCGACGTCGTTTACAAAATTATAGTCAAAGTTATGGCCCTGAGGCTTGCAAGAGTCATTGATAAAATTTTCCACAAAAACCAGTCTGGAAGCATAAAAGGAAGGCTTATTGGCGATAATCTGAGGTTAATAAACGACGTGATTGAATACTGTGATATGGATATCATCCCTGGTGTCCTACTGGCACTGGATTACCACCACGCCTTTGATTCTCTTGAGCATAACCTAATATTCTACTCCCTAGAATCATTTAACTTTGGCCCAGATTTTATATCTTGGATACGTATGCTTTATAATGATGCTTACCTCACAGTTATCAATAATGGTTTTACATCGGAATGGTTTCCATGTTCGAGAGGTACCTTCCAAGGGTCTCCTATTTCAAGTCTACTCTTTAACATTGCTGTTGAGCTACTGGGTATTAAAATTCGGAACTCTCAAACAATTAAAGGAATTACCATCAATGATCTAGAGATAAAAATGACTCCATACTGCGATGATACGACCGTATTCTTGTCTGATGAACATTCGGTTCGAAACCTTCTCTATTTGCTGTCAAAATTCAAAGATATTTCCGGACTAGAACTGAATGTTAGTAAAAGTAATATAATGTGGTTAGGACCTTTACGCTGCAGGGGTGACTCTATCGCCAGCATCTCTGCTGTGACTAAGGTCAAGATTCTTGGGGCGTGGTTTAGCGCTACAGCCCAGTGCCAGGAGGATAACGTGTCAACCGTGGTCAAAAAGATGACAAGCTTAACAACATGTGGTCTCAACGGAATTTAACAATCAAAGGAAAGATAGTTGTAACAAAATCCCTTCTGACTTCGCGACTTGTCTACATTGCATCTTAATGTTCTATCGCCGAGACAGATTTGTGACGCATACAAAGTCTCATAATGAAGTTTATTTGGCGTGGCAGACCTCCTAAAGTAGCGAAGCAAGTTCTGTGTCAGGGCATTGAACACGGAGGTCTGAATACGGTGGATGTTTCAAAATTTTGCGCTGCACTTAGGATGAACTGGGTAAAACGTACGTCTACCAATCCGGAATCAGACTGGAGGCGCTTGCTCCAATCCAGACTTGGAGAGTTTGATTTAAATGACCTTTTACGGATTCATAAATGCTCGTATTTCCTTCAAAAGCAGCGAATACCGAAGTTCTATAAAGAAGCGATCCGAACCTTCCAAATGTTGAACAAGTTTGACACTACTAGTGGGACCGAAATCCGGTTACAACCTTTGTGGCATAACAACCAGCTCATTATTAATAGAAATTTCATATTTTACCGAAATTTCTATGCAGCCGGGATCAAACTGATTGACCATGTTGTTCAAGAGGACGGAAATTTTATGAGTTTGGATGAAATACGACAAAACTATCCCCAACTAAGGACAAATTTCCTGAGGTTACAATCACTTAAAACTGCTATTCCCGTGGATTGGAGGGCGTCTTTGCGAAATACAGGAAATAATATTGACCAGAATTTTGAAAATGAGGTAATATTTATCGATTCAAATAAGAAAATACTCCCCATAAGACATTGCAAGACTAGACATTTCTCCAATAAACAGGTTGAAAACAAAACTCCTTCAGCCGTACATAAATGGGAGCAAAGAGGGCTCCAACCAGGAAGCTGGCGCCAAATCTTTGAAATTCCCTTTTAATTTTGTATCTCAACAAAGCTTCAATCCCTACACTTCCGCATTATTCACTGATACATACCCACAAGAAAATTTCTTTCGACTCGTGGGATAACTGGGAACCAACTTTCTCCCCACTGTTTCCAGGTAGATGATCTCGATCATTTCTTCTTTAACTGTGACGTAGTTAAACCACTTTGGTACAGAGTATTGCTGTTACTGAAATCCAAATCCAATTTAGCCAACGATTTTTTCAGCAGTAAAACTGTGCTTATTGGGAATCCTAAGGTCCCACCGATTGTAAATCTGATTTTGCTTTTAACAAAGCAGTATATAATTAAAGAAAAATTGGGGTATAAAGATAGCCCAGAGCTTAGTCTAGATCATCTTAGAGAGGAAATATCGAGCTTTTGTCATACTGAAGGTGCCATTGCCAAAAAAGAAACAATTTGCCAAAACATTTGGAAAAATGGAAGCCTTTATGGATTGGAGACGTTCCTACCTCAAGACCACGTTCTCCGGTGTTTAGGAGGGGAGTTGATGACACGTTTACGTCGCCCAAACTATTGATTTGACGTGTTTTCGGATGTGTGTGCTATGCCTGAACATCCCGCCAGAGAACTGGATCACCGTTAGGAGTCGGAGACTACCCGCACAGGAGATGCTAGAGAAGAACGACGTTTGCTAACGTGATTTTCCGGATAATGATAAGAAGCAAGGGCTTGGTGAAGGAAGATATACTATCCTTTTTGGTCTAGCATTGATTGTATCATGAACTTCATTTGTACTGTATGGAGATGCGCGTGATGGCGGTGCATGTTTGGACGCGATCCAACTCTTCGTGTCATCGAGTTACGTGCAAACAACTGCGTGATTGTTTGGTGCGAGCACAATAATAAATCGCAGAAACTGAAAAAAACATCCTCGACCTCTTGTTCACGGATGAAGAGGCTATCCTCGCTAACCTTGAACACTTTCCGGGTATTGGTCTAAGTGATCATTTACTTCTCAAGTTTAATGTCAAATGCTATGTGGAAAGAAGGTTGGACCGGGTATCCAAACTCAGCTTTAGTCGTGCTAACTTTGAACAGTTGAACAAAATGATCCGTGATATTGATTGGGCTGCCATGGACGGCCTTAGCTTAGAAGAATCCTATAGCTTTTTCATGAATAACCTCAATGACGCTGTTGATACATGTATCCCCAAAACGAGGGCCAGGGCCACCCGCAAGAATATTTACATGACTGGGGCAACCATGAGACTCAAGCAAAAGAAAAATGACCTGGCACGAACATACCACCGCACTAAAGATGAGATTGATTTTGCTCGTTTCCAGATATGCCAAAATGAACTGCGTACTCTTACCCGGAAGCTTCAGAGAGATTTTGAGCAGAGCTTGGCATCCAACATCATAACAAATCCTAAGGGCTTCTGGAGTTACGCGGGATAAAGGCTGAAAACTGTCTCCAAAGTAGAAGACCTATGGAATAGCAATGGTGATCTTGAATCTGATGCGGGTGAAAAGGCTAAGATCCTGAACGATTTCTTTGCAAAGGTTTTCACTTCCGAGGATTTAGAGAACTTACCCAACTTCGATGATCGCTGTCTTGGACATGTTCTAGAGGACATTCCTATTTCATCTCCCACAGTGTTTTCCAAACTTACATCTCTTCGAAATTCCAGCTCCCCTGGCCCTGATCTTGTTGAGCCCCGGATACTGAACGAGGCAGCTGGATATCTCTGTGTCCCCTTGTCTCTTCTTTTCAGGAAGTCCTTAGACACTGGGGCAATCCCTGAGGAGTGGAAGTTGGGGACAGTGGTCCCAATCTACAAGAAGGGAGACGAACACCATCCCGGCAATTACAGACCAGTTAGCTTGATAGCTCCTACCCTGCAAAGTCTTGGAGTCACTGATCAAGGACGAACTTCTGAGGTTCCTGGGCACTCACCGCCTTCTTTCAGACAATCAACATGGATTCCGGCCAAAACGTTCGTGTGACTCACAACTTCTACAAACATTGGAGGATTGAACAAAGAGGCTTGAACAGAGTGTACCCGTTGACGCCATCTATTTGGATTTTCAGAAGGCATTCGATTCGGTCCCGTATGAGCGTCTTCTGAGGAAATTGGAGAGTTATGGTATTAAAGGCAAGCTTCTTCGGTGGATCCGCGCTTTCTTATCAGATAGGAAACAGTATGTGGTCGTTGATGGCGCTGCTTCAGAATGGACGAAGGTCACTAGTGGTGTTCCGCAAGGTTCCGTGCTCGGCCCGATCTTATTCCTTCTGTTTATTAATGACCTCCCTGATTGTGTGCTTTCTGGCATAAAAATGTTTGCTGATGACACAAAACTCTACACAGGAATTAGGTACCTCCACTCATCAGAATCGCTACAAGCAGACCTTAGTCGGGTATTGTAATGGTCGTCAATGTGGCAGATGCCCTTCAATGAAGGTAAATGTGTAGTGTTGCACATTGGCAGTAACAATCCTTGTCACGACTACACTATGGGTGGTGCTTCTCTCTGGAAATTAGATGAAGAACGAGATCTCGGGGTAATCATTGACAGGGCCCCGAAATTCCGACAGCAATCAGCGGCATCAGTCTCAAAAGCTTACAAGGTTTTGGCCGTCATCCGAAAAGCCTTCGCTAACATTGACACTTTCACTTTGCGTCTTCTTTAGAAAACACTGGTGCGTCCTCTACTAGAGTATGGTAACATATATTGGGGACCATTCAATAGGGCTGATCAGGGGCTGCTTGAGAGGGTGCAGCGAAGGGCCACTCGTATGATCACCTCCATGAGGGATTTATCTTACCCCGACCGACTGAGGGCTCTTAAGCTTCCCTCATTGTGCTACAGGCGACGCCGAGGAGACCTGATCAAAACATACCAACTGCTCCACGGTTCCATCGATATCGATCCAGCTCAGTTCTTCTATCTCATTGATCGCTCCCGTACCCGTGGACATCAGTGGAAACTTGCGAAACCCAGTGCCACATCTAGGGTGCGTCGTTCATCATTTTCAGTACGCGTGGTGAATGACTGGAATGCATGGCCTACATCAGTAGTAGAAGCCACCACGGTCAATGAGTTTAAGAACAAGCTCGACTCTCACTGGTCATCCCTGATGTACCTTGTCCCTGAGTGCTCAGAGTATGGTCCCTTACATTCTTTTCAACCGCTCTCACCATCTAATTAACCCCTCAGGCATTATGGCCTGAGTAAGACTGAGTGTAGACTCATCGAAACTGAGCCCGTCGAAGACTGGATCCAGCAGGCCGATGTGGCCTTCAAAATTCCGATAACTATAGATAGATAGATAGAAAATTATGATCTCAAGGAGAAAGTTTTGCAGTTTTTTCATTCATAATTTTCAATAGTAAATGAAAATTGGGCAGATAAGTATATTGAAGCTTAAAAAAACTTTCAAAATTGAAGGGAACACAATTTTTATAGAATACCACCTGGTTTTTGTATACAGTTGTGTCCTGAAGTCAATAAACCTTAAGCTTCTACCTGGTTCACCTGTCTTTATGTGAGATAAAAAATAGATGATGATGATGATCTCAATAAATATTTTCTTCAAACACAGCAGTGTGCACACTTTGTTTTTTCTTGAATATCAACATGGCTGGGTGCTGGTTGTAGTGAAGAAGTAATTTGACTTATTGTTGATGACCAGTATTTTGGAGCTTAAATGGAATGTGGCACCTTCATAACGTGATTTTAACTGAGATAGCCAAGTTGTAAAGCAAGTCGGAAAACCCGGCACTCCATATCTCATTTGTCTTGGAACTCGATATTTTCGTAGAAAAAGCTATCATCAGCCCCCGCCGGGCGGCCATTGTTGTGAGCTGCTGGTGTGACGACATATGCTGACGTCGCGATGAGCATCAGCCAGTCGAAGCCCTTGAAGCGTTTCAAGTATGGTAGTGGTTGCCAGATCGTGACATCATCCACAGGCTGATATTTATTTCTTTTTGTAGAGGAGTATTTTAAAAATCAAAATATTGAGCTTATTGTACATTTTTTCAGAGAAATCATGAGTGGTTTCATTATTTTCGGCTAAAAGTACGCCTAATTGCACTAAATTCCAGGATTTGACCAAGGTGCCACATTCCCTTTAAATGTATTTTGCAGTCAGGTTCATTGCTTTAATGATTATGCCCATGCCACAGATAGGAATCTGTTTTATCTTTCATGTACATGTATTATTTTATCTTTCATGTACATGTATTATTTTATCTTTCATGTACATGTATTATTTGTACCTAGGGACCTCTTAAGTTCAGACCAGATGTGCCTCTAAAATAAACAATTGCAACTTTGAATGGAACAATTCAAACTTTGATTGAAACACAGGATCAGGTGGGTCTGCCGTTTCCAGTTACCAGCTGCATATTTTTTCCATTGAGTTATTCATTCTGATGGTTTCCTGTACCTATATGCTAAATAGGAATTTTTCAAAGTTATAGTGGCCTTGACCTGGGACCCACCATTTGTTTTGGTTAAATAATTGCTAAATGGTCAAGTGAAGTAATAGAAATTACAAATAATAGCATGGTTTCCAAAGAATGAAATTTAGGATGAGGCTGCTTCTGGGTAGTGTGTGTGTGTGTTTACTTGAAGGGAGATACACGAACAAAGTTATTGTGGTTTCTTAATATTTGAAAAATCATGATTACGAAACTGTCAATTATTTTTGTATCTTCAGAAAAATTTTAGGAGGCCACTAACTTATCATCGAAATAGGTTAACAATTCCAATAAAATGCTAAAACCTTCACCCATCACTTACTTCTCAAAAACTACTTAAAGTTGAAAAGTAATATTTTTTGGTAATAAAAATGTTTGTTCTCCTGTATTTGTATTTGAATTAATTTTACAAAGCCTTAAAAACTACAAAATGAATTAGTTTGGCCTAGAAACGGAAAAAACATAAATACTAAGTCTTCAGCTGTTTCGTACCTCGGGTCTTGAGTCGTCGTCTACTTCATCCCCAGGATGACAAAAATTTTGCGTCAGATAGGTCACGTGACCCCAGTATGAGAATTACTAGGTTTCTAATTGTGATTTCTTTTAAGCCCTATATTTCTGTTTCAAAAGAGTTTTGGAATTTTTTTTCTTAATGATTTTGTTCTGTAGTAGTCAAAAAGTTTTACACCACTGTTAAGGATAGATATGACCTAATTTATAGAGAAGTTGATAGCCTCAGCCGGGGGTATGTCATTTAAATCGATATGAGGTATACCGGTGAAGTCATCTAGAAATGTTGACTTTGAGAGCAATTTTAGGGCTTTTGCAGACCGAATTCGCAAAAATGAGAAAAGGACTTCTGGAACAACTTTTTGTGACCTTTTGATCTAGCCAATAATTTTTCTCGTATCTCCCTATAACTTTTGAAAGTCTTGTTTTAAGCCAAAATACACTTATCTGCACCTTTTATTTAAAACTGAACATTTTTACTTCAAAAGAGCTGAAACTTGTTTTTTTTAATATACCCTCACACACACACACACACACACACACACACACACACGCACACACACACACGCACGCACGCACGCACGCACGCACGCACGCACGCACGCACGCACGCACGCACGCACGCACGCAGGCAGGCAGGCAGGCAGGCAGGCAGGCAGGCAGGCAGGCAGGCAGGCAGGCAGGCGTGCACACACACACACACACACACACACACACACACACACACACACACACACACACACACACACACACACACACACACACACACACACACACACACACACACACACACACACACACACACACACACACACACACACACACACACACACACACACACACACACACACACACACACACACACACACACACAGATATATATATATATATATGTATATATATATATATATATATATATATATATATATATATATATATATATATATATATATATATATATATATGACGGCATACTTTCCTTTAATCAGCTTTTTTGCGTCTTTTCGATCTTCTGGATTACTTTTCTTGCGTCGATTTCAGTTCTAAAGAGAAGGTCTCCTAATGTCATTTATATTATTGCAATGCGACGTTTCCATGCTATCACAGCATCATCCTCAAGCTATTTATATCAAATACATTATAGGCATAAAAATTAAAACACTTCTTATAGTCAGTAAAATTCTAAATTAATATTTTCACCTATTCATTTTTATAAGTGCGGTTGATTCGATGACTGAACATTATTGGAAAGGAAAATATAAGACACGTTTGAAAAAACTAGCGTGATATTAATCCTATCTAACCTCCAAGTTGCAGCTTCAGATGCAAACAAATTATCGTTTAATTACAACGACAAAATGCCCTAAGCCCCACAACCCAGAAGCATACAAGATCGCACTTAAGTATTATACATCGTAATAATCCCCTTGTGGTCCATCTGGTCGTTAAGGCTCGGCATCTTCTGGTGGATGTATGCGGCTTCCAGAATTCTGAGGCGTCGATAGTTGTTTTCTCGTGCGAGGATGGTCGTGTTTTCTACTAACTCCTTTCTGGTGACTTTTGTTCTGTGTTCATTCTTCGCGTGTAGGGCAGGTCCGCCAGTTTGCAGGTGCATTGTTAGCTGGCGAGATAGAGTTGTGGTAGTGTGACCCACGTAGCAGGCTGTGGTCTGGAGCTTACAATCTCCTATAGTACATTTGTATTGGTAGACCACGTTTGTTAGCTGGAGATCATCTTCTTTTCTTTCGTTGTTTCTCATGATGAGCTGAGAAGTCGTAGGTGATTGGTAGTATATGAGGGTTTTGATCTTGTTCCCTGGCTTAGGTTTGACATTTCGATGGATTATGTTCTTAATAGTCTTCTCATCTTGTTTGTATGATGTCGTCATTTGGTTTTTGTAGTATATCTTCAGTGTGGTTGTCGTGTCAGGGTCTGTGGCCTCTTCCTCGTTCCTTCTTCCTCCTTTCTCCTCCTCTTCTTCTCTCCTCTTCTCTCTTTCTCCTTTCTCCATGAACTTGTCGAGCGTAACCCGGATTTCATCATCAATCTCCTGACAGGAGAAGTTGTTGTTTACCAGCATCTGCTTTACGTATTGTAGTTCGTGGTCGATCGATTCCCATGTGCTGCATGTATTGATGGCTCTGATGATGTACGTACGCACCACTCCTCGCTTGTACCTGTCAGGACACTCGCTGAGCGCGTTGAGGCATCTGCCATTGTTGGTGGGCTTACGGTAGACTGAGATGACGTGCTTGGTACCATCAACACCCACATCCACATCGAGGAAGTGAAGTCTTCGGTTTTCCTCAAGTTCGTATGTGAACTTGAGGACGGATTGTTCTTCAAACTTCCTCCGTAGGTCCTGCAGTGATTCTTCATTGTCGATTTCCACATAAATATCATCAACATACCTTTTGTAGATGCATGGTGGAGATTCAAGGTCACTCAACACTTTATTTTCAACATGACACATGTATGCGTTCGCGAACAAGACCCCCAATGGGGAACCCATGGCAACGCCATCGATTTGTTTGAAGATCTTGCCTCGAGGACAGCGGAACGGGGCTTCCGTCGTGCACAACAGAAGCATCTGGTTGAGCAGGCTCCGTGGCAGTTTACTGGGAGCTGGCAGAGATTCATGTTGATAAACGTAGTCCAAAATTATGTCTATCGTAGCTTTGACTGGCACGTTGGTAAAGAGGCTCTGTACGTCAAGAGAAGCAAGTATGCCAGTAGGCTGAGTAGAATGAAGTAGTTGAATGAACTCCTCGCTGGATTTGATAGTATGTTGGATAGGTATATAAGGAGAAATAATGTTGTTAAGACGCTTAGCTAGTTTATAGGTCGGAGTTGGTATTTGAGATATTATGGGCCTAAGTGGATTATCGGCCTTGTGAGTTTTTAGTTTAGTTTATTAAACATATCACCAACGGGTCAGTAAAACCCACTTATAGATGAAGTCGATAAGATAAAAGCAGTACACTGGATCAAACAAACAAAACGATAAAATGTAAATAACGCTAAAAACATCCACTCTCGTCGAGCACACTGTATACACCTTAGACAGTAAAGGAAAAGGCGATCACTCGCTTCTTAAAATCTCCTAAGCTCGTGTGCCAGATATCAACGTCCCTATTTGCATTTAAAAACCTGTTACAGACACGGGGAATTCTGGTAAACATGCTCGACCTTACAGTGTTAGTTCTGGCGTAGGGAACGTTGAAAAGCAACCAGTTTCGAAGTGCACGGGAGGCGCTGCCAATGGGAAGCATTCCAAAAGAAAATGTGAATCAATTTTGTGATTATGAATGTTTCTGATGAACATAATATCATACTGTAACCTTCTCGCGGATAAGGATGCCAACCCAAAATGACGGAGAAGGTCAGCATACTCCAGTGAAACGTTTTGAACACGACACCTTGCGCAGAGCCAAATAAGAAACTTGTGCTGAATTTTGTCCGCACGTTTCAGATGTGTGTCGGCAGCTCCTCCCCATATCACACAGCCATATTCCAAAATACTCCGAACGTTGGCGCAAAAAGTCACAATCATACTTTTATGATCTATCCCCTGTAGTGATGGACCATTCTTCCCTGTCTGGAAAGACCTTATTAAAAGCCCTAGAGCCCTGTTGGCCTTTCGCACCATGTCATCGATGTGGGACTGAAACGTTAATTTCGAGTCTATGATCACTCCAAGATCGCGCATCTCACTCACTCTCTCAAGCTCCGAGTTGCCTATGTGGTACGTTTCTAAAATGGGCTTTGTACGAAGTGTCAGAGTTAAATATTTACACTTTGAAGGATTCAGTGACAGTTGCCACTTCATTGACCACGCGCATAATCGATCTACGTCTACCTGCAGTTGTGTGGCATCAGCTGTACTGTCAACTCTGCGATACAGTTTACAGTCGTCGGCGAAAATTATACAATCCGAGTGGACAGCAGTCGGTAGGTCATTAATAAAACAGGCGAAGAGGAGGGGCGAGAGATGTCCCCCTCAGGTGTGCCTGAGGTAACCGGGATCCACGAAGAGCATTGGCCATTCACAACTACCCGCTGCTCTCTTCCAGAAAGGTATGATTTTAGCCATGACAATGATGTCCCGGTGATATTAAATGATTTTTCCATTTTATGAACCAGAAGTTTGTGACTTACGCTTTGAAAGGCTGAACTAAAGTCTGTATAAATTATATCAGTTTGTGAGCCAGCGGATATGTTGCTCCAGGCCACGCTCAACATCGATCCCAGATTTACAGTTCCGTATAGGTATCCTGGTTTGAACTCTCCAACGACTGTTTCGAAATGTACACCGTCGACTGCGGCGTTTGCAGTGCTTATCAGCTTGTTAACCTTCTTTTTTAGTTCATCGGTTGGATTTCTCGTAATGCGTGTAAACTTCTTCTTGTCGCTCAAGATAATATCAAGTTTAGCCAAATATGCTGAACGGTCCAAAACAACGTAGCTTGATGACTTATCTGCTTTTCGCACTATGATATCCTTATCTTCCCGCAGTGTTTTGGCTGCTTCGCGTAATTCAGGAGTGAGGATTCCTTTAACCTTATTATCCCTTCGTTTTGTTCCTTCCGCTGTAAGTTGTGATTTTAAATCCGGGTTTACTTCAACCTTCCCATCGTTTTCAAGCTTAGTCACCGACTGATACAGCAACTCAAGCTCAGTAACCTTTGCGCACTTGTTAAACCTAGGATACAGATGTAAATTCAACCCTAAGTCAAGGAATTCTTTCTCGTGAATACTTAGTTCCCGCTTTGAAAGATTCACATAGGATACGTCTCCATTCGGTAGCAGGACTTTTCCTTCATAGAGCGTATTAAGTTTGTTGATGATCCGATTCCTCATATATATTGTGTTCAGGCGTCGGCCGAAGCCCTTTATTTTCAACATCAATATCCAAGTTCATAACTCAAGGCTCTGCCTCCACAATCTTAACATTCCTCACCACATTAGCACGAAGTAGCACATCAAATCAGGCCGAGAACGAAGGAGGAAAACAAGTTTGTGTAATGAAGTTAAGTCATTAGGAGTTAGTGAATACCTGTTTGTACGTGTGTGTTTTTGTATGTGTGTGTGTGTCATTCTGTATGTGTTTGATTGAGCATCTGTGAGTGAAGTCTACTGAAGGTTACAGCTGCAATCATTCAAATGTTCTCTCGCCTTATACTTGTGTCTAGGTTTTCCCATTGCTCGACGAACCTCTGCTATTGTCCCCTTATTCTAGATATATATTTTTCAATTGAAATGTACTTTTTGAGGACAGGCTCAGGTTTGCGCAGGTCAGCCGGCCATGGTATTCTCGGTTTTTCCAAATAATTTGTTTTGTGATCATGATAAGGTTATTGGCTTCGCGCGTTTTCTTTTGACATCCCACATCAATACCGAGAAAAACATCCTGACACGAAATATGATTCTGTAGACCAAGTAACGCCTTAACTTCGCTACAGAGGAGTCTAACCGAGGGACAGTGCCAAAACCTATGTTGAATCGTTTCAGAATATATAGGGCAGGACCTACATTTATCGCTTTCAGATAGACCGTATATGTATAGAAGTCTGTTTGTAAGAATAATTCTCTTAATACATTGATAGTGTAACCATTCAAATTGGCATCATCTGTAGGTGTATGTAGCCTTTCATATACAGTTGACCATTTGATCTGTGTGTTGAACTCTGTTTGCCATTTACTGTGATATTTTCCGTCGACTGGCAAGAACTCCCCCTCCGTCAATTTAATGAACTCCCCCTCCGTCAATTTAATATACTGGGTGATCCAGAAAAAGGCACCCTAAGCTTTACCTGTCTATAAGTTCCTTTTTGTGAGGTTGAATATTAAATTGAATGCACCATTGAAAAGAGCTTTTATGTTTTCAAATCTTAACACAGGAAACGATCTTAGAATAACTGTCACCAAATTGAATGAAACAAAAATCCAAGCTACCGATGCATTATTACCCGTTAGCTTTCCACCATGTTGTACTTTTCAAATAACAATATTGCATTCAAATTTCTTTTTATTACATCCAAATTGAACCAGCACTAAATAATAAAACAGATAACACACAACAAAATGGAACACTGCTCAGCCAATCTTGTGCTCGAACCGAGCTCCGTGAGCTGCCACGCAGGCCAAGCTCCCAAGTCGCTTGGGGACGGCACCTACTGCTCGGGCAAGCTGTCTCTGGGACAACTGGTTCCAGCACGCTGTCAGCATTGCCCTGAGCTCTTCGACGGTGCTTATTTTCTGACCTCGGTACACTTGTCGCTCCAATTCACTCCACACGAAGAAGTCCAAAGGGTTGAGGTCCGGACTCTTCGGTGGCCACGCATCCGGCTCGACGAAGGCCGGGCAGGCTTGCTCCAGAAACTCGACCACTGAGTGGGCCGTGTGGCATGGGGCGCCGTCTTGCTGGAAGGTCCAGTTGGAGCCACAAACCTCCCTGATGTCGGGGAAGTAGTGATGATCCATTATTTTTCGATAGGTGTGCTGGTTGAGGCGCACATCGGAGTCGATGAAGACCAGGTTGGTCCTCCCCATCGCGCTGATACAGCCTCCCACCATAACTCGGTTCCCATGGGACCTCGAAGAAACTTCAATTCTTTCAGGTGTGACATCTCTGCGTCTTGATTCTGCATTTCTTCCGTACACACGGTCGTCATTTTGGGTGTTCACGCATTTGTTCAGTGTGAAAACGCTCTCGTCACAGAAGCAGACACGCCGCAGTGAGGCGGCGTCCGAGTAACGCTGCAAAAGTTCCGTCGCTCTCTTCTCTCCTTAGCTTCTCACCCGGCTTAAGTTCTTCGACACGGAACTTCTTCAGCTGGAGGTCTCCTTTCACAATTCTGTTCACAGAACTTTGAGCCACGCCAAGCTGTCTCCCTGTTTCGCGCTGGGAGAGATGCGACCCAGGGTTGTCTTCTTGGCTCAGAATCAATTCTTCCGTATCATGGATATTCTCCGTGGTTCTTGCGCTTCTTGGTCTCCCACTGCCGGGTTTTCTTTCTGCTGTGCCACTATGGTCCACTTTCTTGATGATGTTATTTACGGTTTTTATGCTCCAAGCCTTGTTAGGAAATTCTCGCACGATTCTTTTTGCACCCCACTTTTCTGTTGTCTGAAAAGCTGTATCAGACACTTGTCTTCAGCTGTTGGTTTCATGATGATTTGATAACGAATGAACTAATTTCATTGATTTTGTTAAAATTTAAGTTCATAACAATATCACCACGTGATCAAGCATTTTGATCAACAAACCTTCAACATGAAATATGATCAGAAGAGAAAAAAATGTCACTGAATATACGAAAATTGTTTCACTGCACTTCGTAACACAAATTTTATGAACACATTATTTAATGATTTTTTAAACAATATTTCATTCCCCATAATATGACCAATGTAGTGTATAATATCGCGCCAATGTAGTGTACCAGTTTGAATGTCCGCATGAGGATTGCAGGCCTCATGATAGACTCTACATTGGTGCGACCACGACGACATTATCACACCGCCTCACCATGCACCTACAAGACCACACAGGCCCCGTAGAACACTGGCTACACAAACACCACACAAAACCAACACACAAACTCCTAAAAGACAACACAAAAATCATCGACTCCGCCCACGACCATCACCGCCTGTTCATTCATGAAGCCATACACATCACACGACAGAAACCACACCTCAACATACAGAAACATACACACATTTCACTAGCACTGTGGGGTGTGTGAACTGTGATTGAATAGTATGTGGTATAGTATGCATTAGAATGTAATTAGTATGGTTGTGATTTATGAATGCGTTAAAACTATGCTTTGTGGTTTTGCTCAGTGAAAGTTGCAAAGATATTGTCCTCTGCTCCTTCTTGAAAATATTCGCTTTTTGTAAACTAAGATTAGCCTCAGTAGGTAACAAACTAAAAATGGAGTGTTAGTTGTCCTTGATAATGATTGGTATAATACAATCGAAACGCGTCGGAAAAAATGACTTATGACTATAATAGAAGTACTTAACACCATTACCAAACCAGACAAAAAAATATTCAACAAGCTACTGAAACTCAACCGAAAACTCTCAAAAACTCGAAGCGCTATTCTTTTCAACATCTGCCTGAAAGAAGATATATTGCCCAAGTACACGAATATATATATATATATATATATATATATATATATATATATATATATATATATATATATATATATCCTGGGAGCACGAGATCCGATTGAATGAAGCGGCGGGTGCAGCAGCGATGCGCGGTCTCCCTGTCGGTTCTGCACGTCCTGGTGTCGTGTCCGAAATATGCTAGTTTCAGGCTTTCATATTTTGGCCCACGTCGTATCACACTACACAGCTGATAGGCCGAGACTCGGAGATAATCGAGAAGATGCTGAAATATATCGGAGCCGTCGACTTCGTGATTATGTTAGGCCCCGGGTTGGGGAGTTGTGTTTTGTTATTGAGGGTGAAAATGTGAGTTCGCCACGGAAGCCATTGGCTTGGGCTACAACAACGATGGCATGGTGGCAGTCTATTGCCTTGGTGGCAATCCATTGCCGTGGTGGCACTGTCTTATCAACATAGCTTTACGGTGTCTATTCAGGGCAGAGTGTCTGTTGCCCTGCGTGGTGGTGGCACACTGCATTCAAGGTCACCAATTCAATTCGTGATCTTGAAATCCCGTATGAGCCAATTTTGAAGGAAATAAAATTATGCTGTATAAAACTGGTTGTCTGACGGTGAAATAGCCCACTCATTCTTTCGTAAGCGCCTTAACTCGCAGATTGACGGCGTCTGAGCCACCTTCGCTTGGACAGGGGGTGCGGGTACCCGCCCCTCCTCAAGATCACAAAAACCTTTCTAGACAGCGAAAAACGGTAAACGGCGTTAGACAGCCCATCCAAATTTCTATAGAAAACAATGGAACAATTTTTTTCAGATGGCATTCAAGGTCACTAGAGGTTGAGGCATGTCACCAAAGGGATAGAATGTAAATGAAGGTTTCCGGTCATTAAATCTTAATTAGTACATATAGAGCAAAGCAATCTAGATCATTGGAATCCTCGCAGCAAGCCAAATCGAATGATATATAAGATGACCTTGCTGGGTCAAATCAGGTCAAATATAGGATTTGATCTAAGCTGATGCCAGGTCAAAGTAAAATTAGGTTAAAATGTATATAATTAGAACTTCAAGGGCAAGTCAAGCATAATGCCGTTAAAATAAACGCTCTACCACCATATATTACTAACTTATTCAGTTGAAACCATTTTCCATGTATTCCCAATGGAGAGGTCATAGCTCGCCTGGCCTCAGGTCATTGATATTAACAATACCGGAATATGTTCTGGGGAACTCGGTGGGCCGATTATGTGATGAGATTCAATCTGATAGGTCCACTCAGTTCTGACTTATGCTATTTTAAACTTTTTTGAGGTGACGTCACTTGACCTGGCCTGAAGTGACCCAACCGTAAAATTTTTACAAAAGTTTAAAATGATCAGAGAAACCAAATGAGCCGCCCCGGTAGCTCAGTTGGTAGAGCGTTGGGCTCCGGCCCGCTGCTCAGAAGCATGCAGTGGCAGTGCATGTCCAGGCTTGGAATCGGTTCCCCGGAGACGCTCCGGCGCTCAATAGTTTACCCGACGTACAGGTCGGCTGGCAACTGACTGATGAGAGGGTGACCTGAGCGGGGTGGCCGTCCCTGTGCTTTGTGGGACGTTAAACTTTGGCTTCTAAATTGACCCTCCATTGAGGGAGTTGCTCGTTCGGGTGGTGGGGTCGTGGTCTCCGTGACAAGTCCCTTGATGACTTTAGTGAGACTCCGACTCCGGCAGCCGTACTAGGAACAACTTGAACAACTTGAACAAAATTTATTAAATTTAAAAAAAGCATGCCAAGTACGGCGGCGCTACGCGCCGGCACTATTATTTTAATTTTATCTCCGGAAGACCCGAGAGGACGGGTTAAGACAAGGGGTTTCACTCTGCTTCGAAAGGGCGGTTGGTGTTTACGTTGAGTTGAAGGCGGTAAATAAAAAAGTAAGAACAAAATATCATGGAATAGCAATTGTGAATAAGCATGTGTATAAAAACAAGCCTGCTGAAACTAACCGACGAACTCGTTCTCAGCATATTGGATCACACATAATGTCACTCATTGCCTGGGCGTAAGTCATCGCTTGGAAATTGGAGGGTAATTGAATATTTGAAAAGATGGCCGAGCTGCCTTCCAAGAAACCCAAGAAGGACGAGGGCGCAGCGTTAGCACGGCAAGTTGATGAAAGGAGACGTGAGGTAGGTGACAAGACTGTTCAGTCAATGTATAAATATCCAAATGTGTTGGGTAGCTTATGCAATTGTGAAATCTTCAAATGTATCTCATTGTGCGAGAACCTGGCATTCCCAAAAATTTCTACGTGTACCATACGCGGATCCAGGATTGCCGATCGGGGGGGGCACCTCCCCGGGGGCGCCATCCGGACCAGGGGGCGCCACTTTTGACCGGCAAAACCTATCAGGTGGGCGCCAAATCCTATCGGTGGGCGCAGATTTTCGCATCCTGGGGGAGAGGTGGGAAGCGACATTTCAGGGGGCACCATCGACCTTTCAGAGGGCGCCGTGATCATTTAAGGGGGCGCCGAGGGTCGATCGGGGGGGCACGTGCCCCCTTTGCCCCCCCGCCCCCTAGATCCGCCAATGACGTGTACAATAATGGAGATAAGAGTTAATCCATAGTTGGGAACGCCTTTCGTAGCATAACCTAGAAAAAATGTTCAGCTTTGTTGACGACGGGAGCGAATTTCTGGCTCTGGTCCGTTCAGGCAAAGACATCTAAGACTGACCAGGATGGTATCCTCGTAAGCCAGGGGATAGGTAGGGTATTACGAATTCCAGTCGATGATCTGAGCATAGAAGTTTCGCCTAATCATGATGACTGTATGTTACTTAACTTCCACAAATGACCCGTCCCCCTCCCCAATTGTATGTATTGAGATAAGCAAATTATGTTTTTAATGATGAATGTTTCCATTTTTGGGATCCATTTTAGAGGAGGTGTCACGTTATTTTTCCCTCTTTTATATACTTAGCGGTTTTTTAATGTTGCTTTACTTTCCCGTTCTGATCCATAATTATGTTGTTTTCTTTAGCATGAATGTCCTTAGACCTGGAAGGTACACTTGAAATGTTGCTTGCGATTATGACGTTAGTATTTTTCGATAAATCTTTATTTAGACTGTAGTTAGTCTGGTTGAAAATAATTGATAAATGTGTGGTTACATTTAAGAAAACCAAACGATTTTCAGGTGCTGGGTGTGGCTGCAGCTGCAGTAGGCAGGAATGTTTTAGTGCCTGCTTTGTCTTCCGAGCCTCTGGAACTGCAGCATGCAGTAGCTGCATTTGCTTCCTTTACAAAATTGGTGATTCTACTTTGCTCAGAACCAGTTTGCGAAGCATGAAAATAAACCTGATAGCAGTTGGTGCGTGAATCCCCCCCGAAAACCCGCAAGAGAGACAGAAACCTTGCTTAAATCCATAATTACAATTCTTAGCGCCGCGGAATCTTTGACGTTCTTGAGTTTTGTTACATTTAGTAGCATAATATACCGAGTAACTTTTTTAATCTACATATCAGAAAGAAGAACATCGTATGGAGCAAAGATGGCTGCCCCTCAAAACCATATGCATTACTTATTTAAGTTTCTCCGTTTGTTTCATTTCATCTTGTACTTTCAGTTTTCCCACTCTGGTTGGAAGTTCAACAAAAAGCGATGCAGAAATCTTGGAGCAGAGGAGATTCCGGAGAGAGCGAGGAGCATCGTGTACTGGATGGCCAGGGATCAGCGAGTTCAAGGTGGGGATTTCTGGAAGACTAAAAACTGAACTCAGGGGTGTAGCCCAGGAGTTTGCAAGGAGCCCTGCTTTTGATTGAGTCGTAAACCCCTCCTGTACTTTTCTGAACTTAGACGTACGATGGGGCACCTCAGGTACATTACTTAAGGGGAATGTGGCACCTTGATCGAATCCTGGAATTTAGTGTAATTAGGCGAAATTTTAGCCGAAAATAATGAAACCACTCATGATTTCTCTGAAAAATGTACAATAAGCTGAATATTTTGATTTATAAAATACTCCTCTAGGAAAAGAAATAAATATTAGCCTGTGGATGATGTCATGGTGTGGCAATCACTGCCATACTTGAAACGGTTCAAGGGCTTCAATTGGCTGATGCTTATCGTGACTTCAGCATGTGTCGTCACACCAACAGCCATGACTGTGGCCTGCTGCTAGGGGTACAAGAGGGGTACATTGCAGGTCAGTGTCCCAAATCCCAGGGTCCTGGGTGGAGGGCGACACCCAGACAAACCGAATTTTCCACTCACTTTGTTGTTATTTTTACAAAATTTACTGCTCGCTTCTCAAGTGGAGCCTGTGGATAATCCTGGTGTACATGAACTCATAAAAGGTTATGGTAAGAAGGAAATTTTAATCATAAAGATATTTTCGAACTTTTAACAAGGGCTTAAATCAGGGTTTCAATGGACACACACAATATCACAACTTTGAAAATTTTCACTCACTGACTATATTTCCCAATATTAATTTTAGACTCAGCACCCTAGCGCTAAACTAGTTTTGGGACCCTGTTGCAGGTAGGTTTTAGCTTTTTTCTACGGAAATCTCTAGTTCCAAGACAAATTATATATTGAGTACCGGGTTTTCCGACTTGCTTTACAACTTGGCTATCTCAGTTAAAATCACGTTATGAAGGTACCACCCTCCCTTTAACGTGATTTATGATAAGTCAAGTGTCACTTCTGTTAAATTTCGTTGTTGACAATCTTAAGAGCCCGTAGTCCTAGAAGCTGATTGCAATCTATTCAGCTCGAGTCTAGTGTAGCGATTTCGGTCGTAGGAAATATGCACAACCTTTAGAAATGTCGGATTTTCGTTTTTGTTTTCAGACAACTGGGCGCTGCTCTTTGCTCAGAAGCTGGCTGTGAAGGTGAAGCTTCCGCTCCACGTCTGCTTCTGCCTCGTGCCCAAGTTCCTCGACGCTACTATCCGCCACTATGGCTTCATGCTGAAAGGTACGCCGCTGGGTGATGTCTGCTGTGGTCCGCGCTGACAGCTGGAGTTTCCACGACATATGCTCCAGTGCCTTTTTCGTGTTCTGGTTTGGTTATCGTACTGAAAGCGCTATGTCGCCAATGTTCGTCTCGTTTTACCTACCATCATCCGCACATGGAGATTCACGTATTAACCTCTTGTTCCCTTGAATTAGTATTTAGTACTTTTAGTGAGCGGCTCTTGCTACTCGATGGAGAACATAGACAGCAAATATGTACAACAGAATTAGGATGCTGAATTTTTCAGAGCATATTACAACAGCAGTACGTAATACAATGGCAAAACACAACAAACGGACATCGCAAGTGCTCCTGGTTGCTTTGTTCTAGGTAAGAATCACTAGTGGAATAATCTATAATGCCCTGCTGTAATATCAAGGGGGGGCTTCTTTGAACCGACGATCTTTTTTTTACTTTCGATTGGTCGCGTCAACAACTTTCAAGCGCCGGCCAAAATGTTGCTGGGTTAAATGAGCTTCAATTTCATCCCGGTGGGGTGCACTGTGCCAAACACCCCAGAGGGGTCCCCATAAACTGAACTAGCATACCAAAAAAACCCGGTCTCATGTTTCGTTTCCCTCAGAACTTGCACGTTGTGGAGCAGCAGAGCAGGTTTCTCTTTCGACGCAATGCTCTCACGTCTCCTCTTCCCCTGCGAGCCTGACGATGGCCGGCGGCTGTTCGGTAACAAGTGGAACCGGCGCGGGACCGGCGTCTGCTCTCAAGACGTCCCAGTTCACCGCAAATCATGAGTTTTAGGAAAAATGAAATTCTGAACAGATTAGATGAGGGCATGCTATCCCATTTAAAAATCCCACTTTAAGGTACGGCATTGCCTTGCCGGCACGGACTGTGGAGGCGCGAAATCGCATCGCGAGGGTCGTATCTAGGTGGACCAGAGGTGTTCCATCGGGGGATATTTGAACCAGTCGACGCCATTTCTGAACGGTGTGACGAGTGGGACCGGATGGCTTCATTGCCCGTCTGCAGGTCGGATAGCATGGATTAATGTAGAGAAGTAGAGAACGCAGGAGATAAACATGGGAAACATTTCGTGGTTGGTGAGGTTTATAAACCTCCAAACCAGGATAGCAATAGCTTTCTGGAACATTTTGGAAAGGTTTTGGACTCAATAAATCCGTGTAAAAATGACTATGTATTGGCAGGGAACTTCACCTATGATTTATTAAAGACTAAAGATGACAAAAACGCACGTAAGTTTCTAACCCTGATGTTATCATACAACCTTTTGCCTCTGGTCTCAAAGGCAACTAGGTTTGCATCAAATTCTTATACCTTATTGGATGTCTTTTTTGTCAGTAATACAGATCAAGTTGCACATTCAGGTATACTTGTAACTGATATATCTGATCATTTACCTATATATATATATAACTTTAAAAAAAGATTAGTTAATACAAAAACGGCAATTATGATAAAGACTTTAGACTGGTCCAAAGAAAAAGAACTCAATGATTATATTGTTTCGGAATTAGCCAATTTTCAAAACATCAATGATCCTGATGAGGCTTGTGAAGTTCTTATAAATACTTATAAAACTGGAATTGATAAATTTTCGAAATCATTTAAACCATGTAGGAGGAAAACTCCAATCAAACCGTGGATTTCTCCAGGGATACTAGCGTCTATAAATTATAAGAACAAACTGTATCATAGGTATATTTCACACAAAAATAGGAAAAAAACAAATAGTGAATATGATCCTGTGCTGAGACAACATGAAAATAAATATAAACTTTATAGAAACTACCTGACTAAAATTATTAAGGAAAGTAAGAGGAAATACTACATGTTTTGAGTTTGAAGCTCATAAGGGGGAATGGAAAACAAACGTGAAAACTTTTGGATGAAATTATGAATCGAAACACTGTGAAAAGTACATCATATCCCTCTGTGTTTTTTTGATAATAGTTCCAGGGAGCACAAAGATGATGACATAGCGAATGGATTTAACGATTGTTTTTTGCTACAATTGGATCAACACTTGAAAAAGACATTCCTGTTTCGAACATAAGTCCTGTAGAATATCTCGAAGATTACTCACACCCACCATTTACGGCTGAACTTTCAACAAACCAAAAACAGATCGAAAATATCATCAAATCACTAAAAACAAGTGGGTGGTGGCATTGATGGAATTAGCACAAAGATTCTGCATCGTACATATAAAAGTTGTCTTTGTAATTTGACTTATTTTTTTCAACGTATGTCTTAAGAAAGGTATATTCCCAAAGATGTTAAAAGAAGCAGTAGTGGTCCCTATATTTAAATCAGGTGAAAAAGATAGATTTACGAACTATAGACCCATTTCATTGTTACCCATCTTCTCCAAAATTTTGGAACGGGTACTATACCAATATATCTCTGATTATTTGATCGAAAATAACATCTTATATTCATTTTAGTTCGGCTTTAGAAAAAAGCACAGCACGTACATGCCTCTGGTACATCTTTACGACAGCGTAACAAAATCTTTAGAAAAGGGTAACACATCATGTGGAATTTATTTAGAATTGAAAAAGCATTCGATACGGTTAGTCTAGGCATACTATTGCAAAAATTAAATCACATTGGTATTAAGGGAAAATTGTATAATATCATTTCTTCATATCTAACTAACAGATTTCAGAGGACTAAAATTAAGGGGGTCATCTCTCATGCAAAACAATTAAGGACGGGAATACCACAGGGATCAATACTAGGACCACTATTATTTATTATATACATAAATGATCTGTATCGAGTGTCCATTGAAACTAGATTTTACTTATTTGCAGATGATACTGCTATTATAATCTCGGGGATGATGTGAGAAGTATACAGTAAAAAAATCCATAAAGTTCTTCCAGAAGTGTCAAAATGGTTTCAGTCCAATCGTTTGTCTCTAAATGCTTCAAAATCTCATTATCAGCTTTATTCTAGCGCTAACATAAGAAATTTTGATGTAAGACTAAATGGAATGCAGCTTAAACGTGAAGAAACTGTAAAGTATCTTAGCGTTTATATTGACGAAAAGCTTAAGTGGAATTCGCACATCCTTCATGTGTCTTTGATTATAAGTAGAAATTTAGGAATCATGAGCAGAGCCAAGTATTTCCTATCATCGCACGAACTCACTCATTTGTATAACGCCTTTATATTGCCCCATCTAAATTATTGTGCAATGGTTTGGGTTAGTAATTACGAATCCACTCTCGATAAGATCATCAAATTACAGAAACGTGCTATTCGAATCATCGACAAAAAACCCTTTTATTACCACACAAATGAACTGTTTCTAAAATTAAAAATACTTAGATTCCCTTAACTAGTCTCAGAACAAAAAGTTATTATATTGTCGAAAGTATTGGATGGTACAATGCCAGATGTGATATCGTCTCTTTTTAGAAATACATAACAACTAATACGAGATTGATTAGACACTTCGAAATACCTCAGGCTACAACAAATTATAGGAAATTTGCTCTGGCATGCTCTGCACCTGAAATTTGGAACAAAACTATTTGTCCAACCTTTAAATGTATAACGGAAGTTCCTCTAAACAAACATGTGCTTAAAAAATATATCAGAGAAGTATTCTTTTGCAATTATAGAATTCTTAATAATGAGCCTCGATGACCGGCGCTGATGGTGGTGATAATGTACCAGAGCACAATGTGTGTGGGTGTGGGCGTGCGTGTATGTGAGTGGGATAGTGTGCTTGTAGGTGGGCGAGAGGGAGTACCTGTGGGTGGGAAGGTGGATGTCTGCCTTGCGTGGGTGGGTGACTGCGGTACTCGGTGTGTGTGGGTGTGTACGTGCGCGTGTGTGTGGATGTGTAGGCAGGCGTGCGTGCGTGGATTCGGATGTGAGTGTGTGTGTGTGTGTGTGTGTGTGTGTGTGTGTGTGTGTGTGTGTGTGTGTGTGTGTGTGTGTGTGTGTGTGTGTGTGTGTGTGTGTGTGTGTGTGTGTGTGTGTGTGTGTGTGTGTGTGTGTGTGTGTGTGTGTGTGTGTGTGTGTGTGTGTGTGTGTGTGTGTGTGTGTGTGTGTGTGTGTGTGTGTGTGTGTGTGTGTGTGTGTGTGTGTGTGTGCGTGTGTGCGTGCGTACGTGCGTGTGTGCACTAACGTTACAATTGTGGTGAATGCATCTGTGTTCATGCATGAATGTGTGATCTCCCGAATGTTACTAGTTTCACTATTCTTTTCGGGGAGGGCGCAGGGAATCAACTAACCCTTACTAGCAAAAAAAGAAAAGAAGATCAGCGCAGACCAGACTATTTCTCTTTAAAAAAAAATAATAAAAAATATTAGGACTACGGAAGATGTACCCCTAAACAAAAACACACTAAAAAACATGTAAGGGATATTTTCCTTGCCAAATATAGAATAAATAATTAGTAACCAACGTGACCATGGCCGTGAAATTTATAGTGGGGGAAGACATGTGAACCTTGGTAATGGGGCTGCATATGGAAGACTGTAATTATGTGTCCCAATAAATGCTTCGTAGTGTATATGTGTGGGTTTGTGCGTGTTGCATGGACGTTGTGCGTGTGTGCGTGTACGTGTGGGTGTGGGTGTGCGTGTGCGTGTGTGTGTGTGTGTGTGTGTGTGTATGTGTGTGTGCGCGTGCGTGCGTGCGTGCGTGCGTGCTTGCGTGCGTGTGTCTGACTCCCTGCTGCGCTTGCTTGCTAATTTGCCTGCTTGCTTGCTTGCCTATGCCTGCATGTCTGCCCTAATTTGCTTACTGTCTTCCGAGTTCTCTGGCGAATGTTACTAGGCCTCTATCTTTTCGCCAGAATCTCGGAGGGGCTAACACGAATCTCCAGTTTTGGGTAGTCCCGTTTGGAAAAAGACTAACAATCTAACCGGTAATGAGCTAAATTATTGTGCATTTAACCTAAATAGACCTGTATTCCTGCTCCCTGTATATTTACGGGGAGCTACTACTGGCAGTTTTTACTAATAGTATGATATTTATTATGCTTTCTTTAAGTTACTTTCTTTTTCCTAGCAGGGCGTACCGGGACTTGTAATATTTTATGTTCTGGTGGTGTTAACGTAAGGGTACTGTTGTCGTTGGGATCGCGGAGGAGGCACGCCTGGCTACCCGTTTAAATGGGTGGCGGACCTTTTCTAGCAATAGAATTGCATGAAAAAATGTGGGTCCAATCTCCACGGCGGGAAACCGCCTTCAAGTCAGATCTGACCCGGTGAAGAAGATCCTTAAACACCCACGCCAATACTCCCTGTAATTGGGCAAGTGTACATGTTGGGGGTAGCTCTAATAAACAAAACAAGCGTACCCGTTGGCACCCGAATCGCATCGAGGGGGGGCATTACTTCCACCACAGGGGGATCGGTATGTCAGGACTGACTGGGGCAATTTCCGGGGAACGCAGTGGCTTGTTCATGATCAGAGTTGGCAGTGTGCACATACCGTCTTTGTCCCTCGGAATCACCACAAATTGTACTTGTGGCCTGTAAAGATATACAAGTGTGCCGGTATTATTACTTTTTACCTCCGTAGATAGGTTTATTGCAGGGGAAACCTCATTTCATTTCATTTTCATTTATTCAGGCTTATCAGCAACAGGTATGTGAAAACCCAATTACAGCTGAAGTCATGCAATAAAACAGCACACCAATGACTATTTACAATGCAACCGTGTAGCAATGTAATGCAACCTATTCCTGCAACAGTAATATAAAAGACTCGATATAAAATATACACGAAGCTATGAATATGAAGCAAATGAAAATACATCAGAAACACTGCAATACATTAAGACATGAAAAACGGCATAAAATAAGATAAGAAGCCTAAAATGGATGAGCTTTAACATATTTCCTCACCCTGGCTCTAAAACTACTAAAGGTCGACGCGTAGGGGTCTGCCTCGGGACAGCGTCCAAGATGGCCATTAAAAGCAATCGCTGCCCTGCGAAATAAGCCTCTTTTGACGGTCTCCACACGAGGCAGGGAAACATGTAATAGGTGGCTTTGCATCCCCCTGGTTCGCCGCTGAGGTACATGGAGTGGGAAGCTCCCGAGCAGACAGGCGGAGTCCACCTTCCCGGTTATGATTTTGAGTACGAAGCAGATGTCGTACTGGAGTCTCCTCTGGGACAGACTGCTAATTTTGAAGAGCTTTAAGAGATCATGGTATGACAAGGACTGAGATGGTCGAGATGTGTGAATGTTGGATGCGAGCCAAATCAAAAATTTATGTTGGACCCTGTCTAATCTGTCCAAATGACATCTTGCAGCTCCGCCCCAGATGACACATCCATATTCCAGAATTGATCGAACATTGCCAAAATATGCAGCCAAAATTGGTCCTTCCTTAAGTCTTCCACCACCTCGGCCAGTCTGAAGAGAGCGCATTAACAGACCCAACATCTTGTTTGCCTTGCTGACGATGATGTTTATATGCTCTGAAAAGTTCAATTTGGAATCTAACCAAATGCCGAGGTCGCGAACTTTGTCCATGTGCTCCAGAGGTGTGTTTCGAATTTTGTAGATTGCCGGGATGGGGTTCCTTTTTAAAGTGATTCTAAACGAATGACATTTTGTGGGATTCAGATTTAGCTTCCAGGATTCGGACCACTTAGCCAATCTATCTAGATCAGCCTGGAGCAGTTCTGAGTCTTCGGGAGTATGAATTTGGTGGTAAAGCTTCACATCGTCAGCAAATAGCAAAGAATTTGTTTGAATTTCGTTTGGCAGATCATTAATGAACAAGGCAAAGAGCAAAGGAGATATTTGACTGCCTTCCGGTGTTCCAGAGCGTACATCCGTCCAATGAGAGCACTTTCCGTTTACGACAACCCGTTGTTTTCTCGAGCAAAGGAATGATTTAAGCCAGGACAGCGCTTTTCCAGACACGTTATAAGATTTTTGAAGCTTATAGAGTAAGAGTTTATGATTCACGCTCTGAAAGGCCGCAGAGTAGTCAGTGTAGATTATGTCAGTTTGATGGCCGGAAGAGATAGAGTCCCACGCCGTTTTTAGAAGAGTTGCCAAATTAGAGTCACATGAGCGCCGCGGGACAAATCCGTGCTGATATTCAGACAGGACTGGTTGAACATGAGTGAGAAGGGTCTGATATACGCATCTCTCCAAAATTTTGCCGAATAGCGGAAGCAGAGAGACACTTCGGTAATTTTGAGGTGATTTCCTAGATCCTTAATCAATTCATCAATGACCACAAATATTTCACTCCTGGACAACCAACGAAAGGCTCACCAACGACTGGGGAAGTGAAGTGCACCTAGTCCGTATAACCTTGGAAATCGTTCTTAACAAGTGGGGTGGGATGCTCTGGATCGCCCCACCCACTTCTTTTCCGTTTTATTTTCTCTTCACTGCAATCGTGTAACGTAACGCAACCAAGTAACCCACAATCAATTATGGATTATCTTACTTGCAGAATAATCTGTACAGAAAGCTTACGTACCCCTTGAATCATTTAATGCAATGCGTTTTAAGCACTTACGAACAAAAATGGCCCAAATTTGGGAAAATCAGGGTTGTGACCCTGGAACCCCATTCACCATTGACCCCATTCAACCGTAAGTAGAAGATCTCGATTAAGCTTTCTATGAATGCTGAATTTAATACCAATTTTGAGACATTTGTAGTAGGAATTTGCATAATTGAGAATGGTATCGCTGAAACAGGTTTTGTAACACTTTAAACTGGCTGATGAAATTTTCCACAGTGTCCAATAAGGAAATTTTCCACAATGTCCACTTAAAGGGAGTGTCCCATGGGTTTTGAACTGATATATCAGTTTTGTAGAGCGTGTTGAGAAACAACTATTGGCATATTTAATTTCACCCAAAGGTCTCGGTATAACATTTCCGCCAGCTTTAAAGTTCGAAGTAAAGGTGCTTATTGCCTTATTTCAAACCCTGAAGGAATAC
This sequence comes from Lepas anatifera, assembly GCA_034440635.1. Taxonomy (NCBI): domain Eukaryota; kingdom Metazoa; phylum Arthropoda; class Thecostraca; family Lepadidae; genus Lepas; species Lepas anatifera. Next base: position 40,454 of record JAOTON010001070.1, on the reverse strand, counting down.
CTTCCATATGGTTCCCGTCATCTGATTGGTCCTGGGCACTAAGCCTCGCCCTCTTGCTGGAAATACCATACTAGCGAGTGAACCAGCATGCAACTGCCTGGCGACCGAAAACCTCGGGCGAGTTAACGTTCATTGCAGAGCGCGATTGGGCCGAAATGCACCCAAATGGCCGCAAAACACATCACATCCTTCCTCCTCCGTACTCGCCAAAACAAGTATGTTTTTTTACAAAATCCAACCCTGAAATTGCTTCTGTACATCAGGTATATCATTATATCTCCACCACTGAACAAACACGGCAACCGTAACATCTGTCGTTCAGTTTTTGCACCAGTGATTCTTGTACTGCACGTGATTTTTGTCATGTGAAAACGCTGTGCATGGGCCTTCACAGCGAGTCTATGATAAAGCTTTGGGATTTCACTGATTATTAAAACTGTTATTTTGATGACATCACTTATTGTCAGAAAAGAGGAGATATTTTTGCTGTTAGCATACGAAAGTGCGGTAAATGTTATTTCCTGTTTTTCAGACCTCTCCTGTTCTTAAATTGTCATTTTTAGAATTTCGACAGTGTTTTTTTCTTTAAGAGGTCGAAATTGCTGAGCGCCGAAGGAACGGTGGACGGCCCTAGCGCTTCAGGTTCCAGCCAATTGCCTGCGAAACCGCAGGAGCTTGTGGGCTGCGGGAGGGTTTCTTAAAGGGAATTTGGCACCTTGTTCGAATCCAGGAATTTAGTGTACGTAGGGATATTTTTAGCCGAAAATCATGAAAACGTCCTTGATCTCTCTGAAGAGTGTACAATGAGCTCAATGTTTTGATTTTTAAAATGCTTTTCTAGGGTGAAAAATAACCCTCTGCCTGCGCATGACGTCATGATCTGGCAACTACTACCATATTCAATAGGCTTCATGGGCTTCAATTGACTGATTACTCGCCGTGACTTCAGCGCTGTTGTCAGTGACGACTCGTCACACCAACAGCTGACAACTGTGGCCGCCTGGCTGGAGTAGCTGTGGGGTACATTGCAGGTAGGTTTTTTGCTTTTCTCCACGGAAATTTTGAGTTTCAAGGCAAATTTATTATTATTATTTAATTTTATTATTATTATAAATTTATCATTATTGAGTACCAAGTTTTCCGGCATGCTTTACAACTTGGCTATCTCTTAAAATCACGTTATAAAGGTGCCACATTCCCTCGAAGGAGCAGCCGCCTCGGGTGACACTGGCGAAAGCGAATGGCAATGTTCGCCGATGCTCGAGCGCAGTTGTTAGGGCAAACGCTGCATCAGTGTTGCTCGCTGCAAAAGACGGCAGTTCACAAGTTTGCGCGAAGAAACGGACGGTTTGGCAACAAAGAATGGGGTGTCCGTCTGCCCGGTGTGTGAGTGTGACGCCTGCAGCCGGCTATGCCATTCCGCCGCCGCACAGTGGGCCCGCGGACCCTCAAAAGCGCTTATTATTCGGATTTCGTAAGTTCAAAAATGTTGCTGTTTTATGGGTGTCATCAGTGTGAAATTGAATGTAGAATACGATGGCATTCTTATTTTTTTCTAAACGACTACAAAACTCTGTGCAGAAACAGTCTGAAGACGAGGTTTCCACCGAAAGCGTTTCGGAGCGCACTTATCGCCTGAATTTCCTTATTTGTTCACAAGTGTTTTTCAACGTTTCAAAGGCTTAGAAATTAGTTTTATGGCTTTTGTTTCTAGGAACGGAGTGTTCCAAATATGTTAGTACATGTTTTAACGTGATTTCGTATATTGGTCAGGTATGGGGAGCAAATTTACCAAGTAATGTTACTGACGGAGATAGATTTGATCAAACTATATTTGAAATAGAGTTTTAAAAAATATATCACTTTGTGCCGCAGTGAAACTTGGTCCACAAAGTAGCTGAAGGTGTTTACTTTCATGCCTTATAATTACTTTTTGCCCGATTTTGCCCGAATTCGTATTATGAGCATATTTGTTGTTCAGTGCAATGCACGGGTGCGGTCATAGTATTACACTATTACAAGCCAAATGGTAGAAATTTTTCATTTTTAAGGCAGGTGTCGGCAAGTTTTCCCTTTAGGATTCGTCTTGAGTCCCGGTTAACACAATTCTGAGCTATTTCGTAGACCTGCAGGTTACGCAATCTTTTCCAGGTCACATTGGGTCAAATGCTTTACACAGGAAATATGGGTATTGTCTAAACACCGCTCGGGGCATAAGATAATGTGCAGATTGGCCTGGGTTTGCCACTCGCTTTACACTAAATGCATCAGATTATTACCTCGCTTCGCACGAGAACTGATCACGAGAGCTCAAATCTGATATGAGACGAAATATAAGACGGTCGTTTCCTTGAGTCAGAAGTGGCCTGGTACAGAGGAACAATAGGCCCCTGACTCAGTTGGAGAGGTGCCTTGCTATAGCGAACTGTGGTTTTGTAGTGGGAAAAATGATCTCACGAAGGGATGTGTTTAACTTTGTGCGTGGCAATATTGTTATCAACAGAGTGGCAGCGGATGACGAAGTGTCATATGTTAAGGACACATTACAGGGCGGATTCAGTGAGCATAAAAGAGACGCGTGCGGTCGGAAATTACAATTTTTATTGCAAGGCTGAAGCGGAAATGGCAAGCAAGTCACAGGACCCTAAACCGCTTCTTGGAGGAAGAGGAACAGTGGCTGAATGAGTGTTCCATCGCAGCAGATTCACCGAGGGTATTGGAGCCTGTTGACCTTGACCAGCCATGTACAAGCCGGGGTCCTTGTCGGCCTGTGGGTTTATGTGGAACACTTTCTGGTAGCTCCAAACGTCGTCGAACCTCCGCTTTCATGGCTGGTTACTCCTCTGCAGAGCTTTTGAATGTCACACGCTCCAAAGCGCCAGGGCCTTTCTGGTTTTCTCAAAGACGTGACCGTGGCTCCCACAAGACCTACTAAGGTAAGAAAAATGCTAAGAAAACCAGCAAATACCTCAATACGATACACAGACGAAGAAGCACTTGCTGTGTTCATTGAAGGGCAGCATACGAAGCAAACCTGGCAGTTTACCAGAGAGTCGGCCAAGAGTCAGAATCAGGGGCGTAGCCAGGATTTCGCTCAGGGGGAGGGCAGCGCCCCGAAAAAGGCCCCAGCGACAGCGCCAAAAGGGCCCTGATGGGTAAAAAGGGTTCTGCTTGTTACAGAATAGAGTGCTGAAGAGGGCTTAAGAGGGCCCTGTCTGGTATGAAATTTCAAATTTGACCACAGAGCATAGTGCGGGCGAGCCGCGCTTCTGCGCGACCCGTGTCCTCAGGGGGCCCTCAGGGGGGGTGGGTGGCTGTCCCTGCCCCCCTTGGCTACGCCCCTGGTCAGAATGTCAGAATGCCGACATATGTCCTCCATACGACATCCCGAAGGCAAAAGAAATTGTTATCCGGAGGGGTATATTACTATGTATATTATCCTAGTAATATTATGCCAATAGCTAAGACATAGGCTGCAGATACAGCAAAAACAGCCTCGAAAACTACTCCGGGGGCATTTAAAACCCCTAGATATAAAATATCGCTGATGTAGCCTCAATAGTTCGACGGTAATTAATTTTAAGCGCTTTTGAGCGCCCGCCGGCCCACTGTGCTTATGGTGACATGTTTTGGCCTCTGGTAACCTTGGATTTGACCCAACAATAATGCTACATTTACCGAGTTCGCTAACTAGCGTGGTATTCGAGATTTTAGGGAGTCGGTTACCACCCCTCCTCCCGTCAAGGCAAAGGTGGCTCCGATCCCGTAAACGTGCCTGTTAAATGTTAGAAACATAAAGAAACGGCTGTGTGAAAGTCAACCACGAAATAAAAAAAACGTTGACCGCCATTAAATTCGACATTCCTGGACAAAAAGTGTACCGTAGTGTACCAGTTTTATAGAACGTGAATATACTCCATGGTCTGACTATACCAATCATTTAGTCTTTCGGGCATTGTTCCTGAAGTTTGCGAGTTCTTATTATTTTTTCCACAAGAGGTCAGATCAGCTTCCGGTGAATCCTTACCTACGTACTAAAAACATCACATTGACAAAATCATTCAGATCACCCGGTTGGTATCAGTATCATAGCAACCTTAGTTAGAATTCCTAGATTCATGCAAGAAAATGAACCAATCAAAATAGAAACAAAGTGCACTGTGACATATTCTCAACGGAAATGACACCTTGCATGCTACTGTGATCAGAAGATGGTAATGTTTCGATCCACGCGTTTCTGCTGACAAGAGTTATAACTGTGATGTTAAAAGCGCTGTTAAGTCTTGGAAACGTTGGCAAATAGGGGCAAATTAGATGCTAAATGATATTCTTCCTAACTTCGGAAATAATTCGATATTATGGGCTCAAGCAGTGGCGGATGTACAACTTAATTTCGGGGGAGCTAGGGGCTCGAGTCTCCTGCAGCCATTGCCTCAGAACAGCCTCAGAGCCCAGGTAGTAGCTGCAGGCACTCCGACATTTCGGGGGGAGGGGTGAGAGTCTCCCTCTGGTTTCCGCCACTGGGCCAAGCCGCTCCTCCCGCTGTTGATTCTCGGTGTTCACAGTGTCCGGAAGGACGTGTGTTACCATGCAGAATAACTGTGATAAATGTCGGTGACTTCTGCGTCTTCCTTACCGTTTTCCCCCGTTCCTTCTTTGAAGTCAAGCCTTTGAAAGACTTCATAAAAGTCCAGGCCTTTCGCTTCTGAAAGTACCATATGACGTTCTGTGACTTTGCAATGAGGAGTACAACCAGAGTTTCAAACGAACAGAAATTGATGCGTCACTGAGCAGCCGGTGTTTGTTATTTATCAATTTATTTATTCACCCATCTCCCGCGTGACCTTGAAGTTTCCTCCTATATTATCGTGCGCATTCCTTAAAATCAGTTTTGTTTTGAGGAGAAGCCCAACTTATCTCTGAATAGATTAGCAACCTTCTTATTTTATAATTGTTCTCAAGGCCACGGTGACAAAATGAATATTTGTTTCTACCCTTGCTGCACAGTGACCTTTCAATTTATGCTCGTTTAGAAATCATTCGGAAACAAAGCACAGAAATATCATCATAGATGAACGACCGAAACCCGAAATATTATTAGCAAACACCATTTTGAGGGAACTTACATTCATGCTTATAAAAAAATGATGGCTGTTATTGACGAAAAACTATGAAGAATATTGAAATCAACACCACGCTCAGTGACACATCAATATATGTTGTCTGAAAACTGGTTTCTACCAAAAAACCGACCACCATTGAGCGATGCTACCCACTAAGCAACCAAAGCTGGTAAAAAAGTGCAATTAGACATATGATATCGTGCAAGCTATCAAGGCCTCTAATAGTTTCATGATGCCGTAACACTGCGGCTGAAATAAAACATGCCGGTAACCAGACAAATATTTTGAATGCTAGAAATAGAAACCTTGCACACATAAACGGGTGCAAAGTGAATAGCATCATTCACGAACAAGTACCGGTCAACAAATAAGCCTTGCTGACCAGCACTATTCGAACTACTTGCTGGGTGGTAGGCCGCTTACCTGAACTGGGGCTTCCGAGGTCGGTTCGGGTGTTGTTCCCCTTCGAGATTTCCCCCTCCTTTAGGAGATTCGGACGACATCTGGGTAAGGTGTAGATTCTGATTTATTTTGGCCCTGTGTTGCACCAGAGTTTACGTGGATTTCCGTGAATAGTTTTTTGTCACATAGGCATGCACAAAATGTTTTAGAATCTTATTTCTTTGCTTCAGGGAATGGGCAACAGATTGGTTGCTTCATGTTTTATGCGGAATACATACTTGTACATTAGACCGGCCCAAATAATAAAAAAATAAGAAACGTTGCTCCTCATGGCTGTTTTTGTTCCTTGCCTAGTCAGTAATAAATACATAAAAAGTCAGGTCAATAGATCTATGGCATGTGCCCGCGCCTTGATCTTCCCATTTTCCATTAGTGGGCCCATTGCCTTGCAGGGGAAGGTCAGGTTATTTTCACTTTTTGACCTAGCAAGGTCATATTATACATCACACGATTTGCAGTGATAAGAGGAGTCTAATGAGCCCAAAATATTTTCTCTAAGTCTTCTCTGAGCGAATCTATAAAGGAAAACTAAACTGCTCCTTTATTAGTCTATGGAAAAGTATTCGACTTTGGAAAAGTATATCATCTCAATATTGACCTGACCTAAAAATGTTCCTACCTCCTCTTTGTTCTGTTAGGATTAAGAGGATTTATAACCAGGATTTTTAGATCAGGCCAATATTGAGTCACCAGAGGTCAAAAACTTTACCATATTATAGGCTAATAGTGGAGCAGTTTAGTTTTCCCTTATAGATTCTCTCAGAGCAAACTTAGAGAAAATATTTTGGGCTCATTAGATTCCTCTCATCATTGCAAATCGAGTGATGTATAACAAGACCTTGCTAGGTCAAATAGTGAAAATAACCTGACCTTCCCTTGCAAGGCAATGGGGCCACTAATGGAAAATGGGAAGATGAAGGCGCGGGCACTTGCCATAGATCTATTGACCTGAGTTTTTATGGATTTATTACTGACTAGGCAAGGAACAAAAACAGCCATGAGGAGCAACGTTTTTTTATTTTTTCATTTTTTAGACCGGTCTATTGTACATGTTTAAAAATGATTGTAGCCTGAAGATATAATGATTTCAGGCATCACATAAGCAAACGTGCATGTCATCGCCTGTAAGTGCCCCTGGAGGCCCCTGGATGCCTCCGATTTTTGCATTTGAAATCTGCCATTTGACAAAGTTAGGAGTAGAACTGCGAATAAGGTAGGTAAGAACAACACAGTAGAAAGATGAGATAACAACCGATGGATTTCTTCTTGTAGTAAGACTTTAGGGGTGTGCCACATTTCTTTATTGTTTACTTCCTCTTTAAAAAGCACGAACAGATAAAGTGTTGTGTTTACCGACGATCTTATGTGAAAGACATGTCCAGTGAACCTTAGCAGGACTTTCTGAAAGCAGTAACACGACCGCTGAGTTTTGGAAAGACGATTTGATATTTCCGCCCGGGGACAGTTTGGGATGTTTGGGGCTATTCTCTGGCAGCAGATAGCAAATCCCGGCTCTGCGAACACAGTTGGGGAAAAATATCGGGAACCTGATGATTGATTTTTCAAATAGACTGGCACTTTTGGAATGCAAATATGACCTTCACTATAGTATAGTATCACTTTACCACACTGAGCTACTCATTCTGCGCCCTGGCGGTAGTCACTACGCGCTGGCGTTAGTCACTGCACGCTGGCGTTAGTCACTGCACGCTGGCGTTAGTCACTGCACGCTGGCGTTAGTCACTGCACGCTGGCGTTAGTCACTGCACGCTGGCGTTAGTCACTGCACGCTGGCGTTAGTCACTGCACGCTGGCGTTAGTCACTGCACGCTCGTGTTAGTCACTGCACGCTGGCGTTAGTCACTGCGCGCTGGCGTTAGTTATTTTCCCTCCACACAAGCTCATTATTCTGGGAAAACCTCCTTATCCCACGGAAAAATTGGTCTCCGTTGGGGAATATTATGATTTTTCAACCTGTGGCTACAATAGCTGCGTTTACATGATTAAAAAAACTGCCCAAGACCACATCTGGAGGTCTGCACGATACCGTCTCAGGGGCCCTGCGCAACTCCATCTCAGGGGCCCTGCGCAACTCCATCTCAGGAGCCCTGCGCAACTCCATCCCAAGAGCCTTCGCCAGCTTTAGAAGCCCAAAACCACCTTGGAAACCCGAATACCAATTCAGAGACTGCGTGATGCCTACTCAGGAGGCCTCCTCTAGAATGGTTCAGAGGCCTAGTGTGATATTCGATCTCAGGAACTCCAAGACCAACTGGGGGACCCCATAGCAGTTAAGGGGGCCAGAAAACCTTATGGAGCTCCAGTGCCAAGCTCGGGGATGTGAGCACCTGCGATGCAGCGAATGGCGCTTTGGAGTTCTTATCCAATGAAGGCTGGTTCCAACCCCAGTCCACCAGGGATGATGCTGGGACGATTTATCAGCTTTGGATACATTTCTTTAGCAGTGATGATTGACTGCAGTCCAGGATCAAAGTGCCGCCGGCGAGAACAAGCCTCCCTTCACCTCCAAACCACCCGATTTCCTTTGGGAAGTCCTGTTTTAGGAGCGTTGCCATTTTCTCCCTCCAGCCGTCCACGAACCCTCTGTCCCTCTGTCTGTTCATCTCACTGCTTGACATTTGCAATATCTGTTTTCTACGATCCACCGCTGAGCGACTCACGCCGGTTTGTGCCTCTGCATATCAACCACGTCACCACGTATCAACCACGCCACTGCATATCAACCACGTCATGCGTTTTCTGCAGCACATTTCCACCGGCACATGCATGAAAGCAACACAAGTGGACAGACCGACAAGCCAGCCGTTGCGTGGATGACGGTTAAAAGAACGCATGCATGTAAAATGGAAATATCTATTTTGTCTCCTTTGACCTGTGTTTGATCAATGTAGTTTTTATCCGCTTGAGATGCCAGCACAAAATAAACTCAAGCTCAAGAGATAATATTTCTGCGGCATTGGCATGCTCTGGATCATGCAATGTGAGGCAATCAAACATTCTCTAACAAACAAAGCGTGAACTAACCCCGCAAAGTTTCAGAGCTCTGGTTTCTAGTCTCAGACCGGACAGATAACAACAGACAGACAGACAGACAGACAGACAGACAGACAGATAGACAGGGAGACAGGGAGGCAGAGGGATAAACAGACAGAAAAAATAGCAGACAGGCGGGCAAACAGATATACAGACCGACAGACAGACAGACATACATACATACATACATGCAGACAGACAGACAGTCAGACAGACAGACAGACAGATAGACAGAGGGACAAACAGATAGGCAGATATACAGGCAGACAAACAGAGGTATAGACAGATAGACAGGCATACATACATGCAGACAGACAGACAGACAGACATACAGAGAGACAGACAGGCAGAAATGCAGATGTACCTACATATATACAGATAGAAAGACAGACAGACAAACATAGAGACAGATAGAGAGACACAGAGACATATATATATGCAGGGAGACAGACAGACATACAGACAGACAGACAAACAGAGAGACAGACAGACAAGCAGACAGACAAGCAAAGAGACAGACAGACATACAGACAGACAGACAAACAGAGAGACGGGCAGACAAACAGAAAGACCGATGGACAGAAAACCCACCACCAGGCCGGTGCAGGGATCAGTATAGAACGCGCTGCCAAAGGTGCCATGCATTTCGCCGCGTGGTTCTGACGTGCGCCCCCCCCACCCCAGCAACCCTTGTCTGTGTATATGTACTGTCCCTGCCCGGTCGCAATGCTCACTGTGTCATTGGCTTTATTTTTTTGTACGACAGAGTTGAGACTGAAGGTAGCACAGACCTTTGGTACGACTCCGAAGGGATTTAGTTGAACTTCTACCGGTGCCAGATTGCGTAGAAAACTCATCGACGTCACCCCGCGTACTCAGGCTGCTGAAATCGCATGCAGTGCTCAAGTCAACACGGAGAAAATGGCACCCACGCTGCAGATGCTAAATGCCCCATCATTGAGAAACAGCACAGCACTCAAATTATTCTGTACAACTTCATCCAAGAAACGGGAGGCTGATATATATTTATAAACAGGTCAGGAGGCCCAATAAGTAACACACTCCATCACAGACGGAGGCAAGGGGGCCAAAGGGGCCGTAGCCCCCTCTAAAGTCTAAAATGGTATCTTCCCCAAAAAGGACCAAGTTTGAGCCAATTCCTTTAAAGTACTAGGTTTACGCGATTTTTTTATCAATCTAGCCCCCCAAAACGCTGATTTGGCCCTCCAATAGTTGCTCCTGGATCCGCCAATGCACTTCATTACGTGGTCGATATTTGTGCATTACAGAGCTGCAGTTAGCAGGAGGCTGATAAAGCGTGGCATGCGAGACCGCTTAGATGACGTCATCTATTTTTGGATCAGGGATAAGCTTGCATTCTAAAAAATAAACGTGCTTCCACGCATGCATAGGCAACGCCAAAGATCAGTTCATAGATGACCAATTTTGTCGACGCAGTTATGAAATGTACCATGACAGGGGCGCAACTTTATGTTTTCGATTGGGGGGCACCCGGCTCGAAAGGGGGCCCGTACATGATGGGGGGCCCGTATTTTTTAATGAAAATGTGACCGAAAAAACGTATTTTCGACCGTTTGTTGTCGAAGACTGACTGCAAAAGGCTAAATAACAATTTTTTAGCGCACTATTCGTCACTGTTCCTGATTTGCACTATTTAGCTCAAAAAGTAGTCAGAAGACCCAATCTTTTGAACGAGCTGCCAAAGCATGTAAGGATATTGGACAAGTAGGTGTCTACTTACCGTCTTCGTCGTCCACGCGGATGCTCTCCTCCGGAGGTACAACGGGATCAGCCCCGGACGACGCAGGAGGGATGGTTGCAGGAGGGTCTTTTAGCAAACGGGATCCGGCTGGTGGCCTGGCCGAGGAAGGCAATGATCAGGAAAAGAAGGATTGGAATTACAACCTTACTTTACCGTTTTGCTGGAAACTATACACATTGCACTTTTCCGAGTTAGTTTTAAATTGGGGTTTTAATTTTTTGCGATCGATAAATGAACGTAGCTTGCAAAGTACCAAAAATAGTAGTAATATGAACTACTTTAAGTGGACGCGTATGTTGCTAGAGATTAAATGCAAATATGATCGGGGTCATTTTATAACAGTTTGCAAAATTAGCAAGACTATTCTAGATTCATAGGTTACCTGAAAAATGAACAAAGTTTGGGTGGTTTTGCCAGAGCAGCCCCTCGGTATTGAATGTTCTTTGTTATACGCTTTTGTGCACCCGACTTATGTTTATACTGTCCAACCATTTTAACATTCACACCTGGAACGAAATCGCATTATCGCGAATAAATTGATACAAATGGAAGGTAGAGATCGAAGTGCGAAATTCCTTTATCAGCGGGGATACTGATATGTATGTTACATGATCAAGACACCTTTTTCTGATCCATTCACCTTGCCAGTTCATGACATTTTACAACACTGGGTACCGGTCAAGGGGTACTATGAATAGGTGGTACTGCCTATTTCCCTTTACAATCCTCATATAGGATCAGTACAAAAGGAATGGGGGCCTAACATTTCTCACGCCCCATCCATTTTTCCCCGAATGTTCCAGGAGGCATGGGACCGGTCGCACGTTGCCCGGGAAAACCACAGGGGGCCCGCAAGCATGGCAGGGGGCCGGTTTCGGCAACAGGGAGCACGGATACACCACCTGGGGCACGAAACTGCTCACAAATAAGGAACTCCTGCAAATACGCGACTAACACAACAGCTTCAGTTTCTGCACGATATTCTTAGACCACAAGGGGCCCAGACAGACCACAGAGGGCCTGAGCACACCAAAGGGGCCGGGCAGACCACAGGAACCCAGAAAACCATAGGACGTCGGTAAGCCCAAAAAGTGGCCCGAGCAGACCACATACAGCCAGCAGTTTGGCTGGACTCTGCCAGATATATGCTGGGCTTTGACTGGGCAGAGCCCGCGTACATGGGCTCAGCCCAGGTCCGGCTCCTGCTGCGCCTGGGCAGAGCCCATGGTCAAGCAAGATCGGGCTCTACCGCTCGGGCAAGCTGTCATCCCCCGACCCAATGTCGGGCTCAGCCTGAGTCTATGTGGCTCAGCTATGAGTCTTAGGGCTCGGGCAGAGCCCAGCCCAGCCCGCTCTGGGCCCGGTCGGAATTGCTGGCTGGGCAGCGGGCCCGGGCAGACCACACGGGGCCTGGACAGATGAAAGGACCCGGGCAGACCACAGGGACCCGGAGCAGAACACAGGGGCCGGGCTAGCCACAGAGGGGCCCCAGTCTGGAAAGTATGGCAGCAGACCCGACGAGTCCGCACCAGCCTTGTAGATTTTTCGCACCACCAGCAGCCTAAAAATTCACACCAAGCATTGGTGAGAAATTTCACTGACTCGGAAATTTCGATGTTTTTACCAGTTTCTCGCTTCTCAGACCTCTGTGGGTGTTTGATTTGAGCTCCCTCGCACCATACAGCAAAGGTGGGCTTTGTTTGCTCCAAAGTTCGAACCACCTGAAGGGTGTCCGCACCACGAGATCTCGCCAAAAGTGTCATACTTTGCAGACTGGGAGGGGTCCGGGCAAACCACAGAGGGCCCGCGCAAACAAAAGGGGCCCTGAACGGACAAAAGGGGGTCCGCAGAGGCCACACAGAGGCCCGGACAGACCAAAAGGGTTCCGGGAAACCACAGGAGGCCCGGGCAGACCACAAGGGGCTCGATCAGAACAAAATGGGCACTAGCAGACAAGGGGTCCGTGCAGACCAAATGGGACCCGGCCAGTCTGCAAAGTATGGCAGCAGGCCAGACGAGTCGCACCAGCCATCCAAAATTATCGCACCACCAGCCTAAAAAAATTCGCACCAATCTGCCATACACCAGGGAGAAAAAACGCACACATTCCTACTCACACGATGCAATACTACCTCTCTTATTAGTTAGTTAAGGACTTTTTATAAGGCCCCCTCCTGTGTCTTCCTAACTATTCAGTCATATTTTTTTTTAGTTTTCAGTGTCAACTTCCTCGCACCAGTCTTGCAAATTCGCACCAGGCTGATAAAATTCGCACCACTCGCTCCTGTCTCCAAGGGCACTCGCACCGACGAGATCTCGTCGAAAATGCCATACTTTGCACACTGGGACCCGAGATACCACAGGCGCCCGCATGGCAAGCATGGCAGAGGCTGGTTGCAGTTACACGACCGCATCCATGGCAGGCCCGTCTGCATCCGCAGGGTATTAACTACTGGGAGTAGGGACCCGGCTGCAGCCACCAGGGGCGGGGCGAATGGGGTGGCCACCAGGGGGGGCGAATGGGGCAGCCACCCCTTAAACCCAAGAGCCTCTGAGGACGAAATGCCGCCCCCAAACCCTCCCCTCCCCAGGATGCGACGATTGGTCGCCCTTTGGGTGAAAAGTGCGCCCTTCGGGTGGCTAAGTGTCACCCTGTCCCCTGAGGCTTTGCCCTTCCCTTACCCAAATTCTAGATACGTCACTGGCGGCCATAGGGGGCATAAGATTCTCCAAGTCTTGGTATTTAGCCATCAGGGGAGCCGGACAGGGGATCATCACTCATTAGGGATCTAGCCCGACAGGGAGCTAATAGCAAACAATCACTTCACTTGCCATTCAACACTGCGCATCGGAGCACGATTTGGATTGACACGAAAAGCCCAAACGTAAAATCCAAATCAGAGCCTAACGAAACTTTTCCAGAGTAGACAAAAGCCGATTGAATCATAAGCCTGCCAATTTTACTGTTCAAGGCAAACTTTGTGCAAATCATTCGCCTCGGCGAATGCGACAAGAGAGCCAGGAGCATGCCTTAGCTTCCCTTCGCGCTGCGCTGACAAGCCCGGGAATTTAAGAGGCTACCATTCGCCGGCGGACGCACATTATTTGACCCAGATTTGACGACAAGATATGATACACTTTTTGATAGACAAAAAGTCTTAAATTTGTCTGTATTTAAAATTCCACTAGAACAAACAAAAAATGGAAAACTTCATGCACATTTCGGACAAAAAATGCCTAAAAATATATCAGTGAAGAAAAGTAGTGCCGGCGGAGAGATGCCAAAATAACAAACATGCCAATTTACTAAACCAGTACTTATCGGAAGGGGCCCGGCTGCGCACGGTGGGGGGGGGTGATGAACTACGGGGGGTCGTAAGCAAGGCAAGGAGCCCGGCTAGAGCCAGAGGAGGCCTGGGTAGCCCAGAGGGAGCCTGAAAATATAGCACGGGTTCCCGGATGCAGCGAAGTGGGAGGAGTGAAATCAGGGGCGGATTCAGGCCGACGTTGGGGGGAGGGGGCAACGGGGCCCCAAATCGTGAAAAACATATGGTTTTGTTTGAAGAAAATCCGTAAAATCGGTTAAATCGGGGGATTTGGGGAGGGCATCAAATCCCCCGATTTTACCTTCTACCCCCCCTGGATCCGTTAGTGCTGTGGTTCCTTGCAGACCACAGGGACACGGACAAACCATAGGAGCCCGGGTAAATTGCAAGGGGCCGGGCAGACCACAGGGGGCTGGGTAGACCACAGGGGACCCGAGCAGACCACAGAGGGCCCGGGCAGTCTAAAAGGAGCCCAGACCGCCCACAAGGGGCGCGGGCAGACCACAGGGGCCCGGGCGGACCACTCAAGGACCCAGGCACACTACAAAAGCCCAGACCACCTACAAAGGCCCCGGACAGACTAAAAGGGGCCAAGGTAGAATACAAGGAGCCCGGTTGCGTCACAGAGGAACCAAAAAGGTCCCGAAACTGCCAGAAATAGGGCCCCGGATGCAGTCAAAATGGGCCTGAGAATATCGTTAGGGGCCCGTTTGCGGACACAGCGATTATGGGTGGCCCTAAAGGGGACCGCACCCAAGCAAGCATGCCAGGCAAGCATGCCAGGAAGCCCGACCGCAGCCACAGCAAGCCCAGATAGACCACGGGGCTCCGCACTCATGGCAAGGGCCCGTCCATGGCATTAGGAGGACCCGTGCCTCCTGGACCACAGGGAGCCCGGTTGCAGTCACAGGGGGCCCGGGTGGATCACTGGCGCCCGGTTGCGGTGACAGGGGCTCGGGCGGATCACAGAGGGCCCGGTTGCAGTCACAGGGGCCCGGGTGGATAACAGGGGGCCGGGTGAATTCCAGGGGCCTGGTTGCAGTCACAGGTGGCCCGGTTGGACCACAGGGAATCCGTTTGCAGTCACAGGGGGCCCGGGTAGATCTCAGGGGGCCCGGTTGCAGTCAAAGAGGGCCCGTGTGGATCACAGATGGCCCGGTTGAAGTCACAGGGGGCCGGGTGGATTACAGGGGGCCCGGTTGCAGTCACAGGGGGCCGGATGGCTCACAGAGGGCCCAGTTGCAGTTACAGGGGACCCGGGTGGGTCACAGATGGCCCGGGTGAATCTTAACTGGCCTGGTTGTAATTACAAGGGGGTCCGGTTGCAGTCACAGGGGGCCAGGGTGGATCACAGGGGGCCCGGTCGCAGTCACAGGGGCCTGAGTGAATCATAGGGGGCCCGGTTGCAGTCACAGGGGCCCCCGGGTGGATCACAGATGGCCCAGTTGCAGTCACAGGGGGCCCGGGTGGATGACAGGGGCCCGGTTTCAGTCACAGGTGGCCCGGGTGAACCACAGGGAATCCGTTTGCAGTCACAGGGGGCCCGGGTGGATCTCAGGGGGCCCGGTTGCAGTCAAAGAGGGCCCGTGTGGATCACAGGGGGCCCAGGATGGATCACATGGGGCCCCGGGTGGATCACAGAGGGCCCCAGGTGGATTACAGGGGCCCGATTTCAGTCACAGGGGGCCCGGGTGGATCAAAGGGGGCCGGTTGCAGTCACAGAGGGCCCCAGGTGGATTACAGGGGCCCGATTTCAGTCACAGGGGGCCCGGGTGGATCAAGGGGGGCCAGGGTGTATCACAGGGGGCCCGGTTGCAGTCACAGGGGGCCCGGTTGGAATCACAGGGGCCCCAGGTGGATTACAGGGGGGCCGGTTGCAGTCACAGGGGGCCCGGTTGCAGTCACAGATGGCCCGGTTGCAGTCACAAGGGGCCCGGGTGTATCACAGGGGCCCGGGTGGATCATAGGGGGCCCGTTTGTAATTACAGGGGGCCCGGGTGGATCACATGGGGCCCGGTTGTAGTCACCGGGGTCCGATTGGATTACAGGGGGCCCGGTTTCAGTCACAGGGGGCCCGGGTGGATCATAGATGGCACGCTTGCAGTCACAGGGGGCCCGGTTGGAGTCACAGGGAGCCCGGGTGGATCACAGAGGACCCGGTTGCAGTCACAGGGGGCCGGGTGGATCGCAGAGGGCCTGGTTGCAGTCACAGGGGCCCCGGTGGATCACAGTTGGCCCAGTCCCAGTCCCAGGGGGCTGGGTGTATCACAGGGGCCCGGGTGAATGATAGGGGGCCCGGTTGTAATCACAGGGAGCCCGGGTGTATTACAGGGGGCCCGGTTGCAGTCACAGGTGGGCCGGGTGGGTCACAGATGGCCCGGTTGTAGTCACAGGGAGCCCGGGTGGATGACAGGGGCCCGGTTGCAGTCACAGGGGCCCGGGTGGATCACAGGGGCCCGGCTGGATCACAGGGGCCCGTTTGCAGTCACAAGGGTGCGGGTGGATCAAAGAGGGGCCCGGTTGCAGTCACAGGGGGCCGGATAGATCACAGGGGGCCCGGCTGCAGTCACAGGAGGCCCGGGTGGATTACAGGGGGCCCGGTTGCAGTCCACAGGGGGCCCGATTGATTGATTGATTGATTGATTGATTGATTGGCCCGGGTGGATCACAGAGGGCCCGGTTGGATGACAGGAGGCCCGAGACTGCCGGAATTAGGGACCCGGCTGCAGTCAAAGTGGGCCTGAAAAATATCGTTAGGGGCCCGGTTGCGGACACCGAGGTTAAGGGTGGCCCACAGGGCACCCGCAAGCATGCCAGGGAGCCTGGCCTCAGCCAAAGCTAGCCCAAGTAGACCACTGGGGCCCGGAATCGTGGCAGGGGCCCGGCTCTGTCCGCAGGGGCCCGCAACTTGGGATTGGGGGGGGCTCGTCGGGTCATTGGGGGGCTTCTCCGAGCATTGGGGGGCTCGAGCCCCCCAAATATATGGAAACTTGCGCCCCTGTACCATGACCATGCAGTAAATTGAACAGATCATGCCGAGCGGGGAGAAATATTCTAGCGTACAGTATTTTTTATGTTGTGAAGTCAGTTTATCTCTACATCAAGATTGGTAAAACCATGAAATAAAGATACCTGGAACGGAAGCCTCGTTGGTTTCTGGGATGCTTTTGTGGAGCTCATTAAAAAGAATTGGGTAAATAGCCAAGAACATTAACCCGCGCCCCACCGGAGTCCGGCGCCACCTTCGCCCCACCGGGGGGGCCATCGATGGCCCCCCTCTAACTCCGAAAATATGGGCGTTAGCGCAAATCTGCAAAGTGCAATAGAAAGCTCGCGTGAATTCAGTAAGAAATTACTTCGCATGTTTTAGTGCTCAGGTCAATGGTTTGACCTCCAGAGGTCAAATTAGGTCAAGATCGGCTATTTTCACTCAAATATGCAATGATTAAGCAAACTGGGCATAACTCTTATGTCATTAGAGCTATTGAGGCCTGGTAAAGTACATTTGATAGCAAATTGCCAGTACTTTTTCCGCTATGTGGAACGTAAGGACCTCCCGCCAGTGGTTTGACCGCCAGAGGTCACCTCGTGACCTAATATGACCTGAGGTCACGAAAGGTCAAAAAGTGACCTTGCCGTATATCAAATGAAAGCCAGTGACAAGACAAACACGATGGTGTTTGTTTCACCGCTCTAGCTCAATTAGGTCAAAAGTTATTGTCAAAATACTGTTTTTGACCTCTGGTGACCTTGGATGACCTTGGAAAAGTCATAGGGCAAATATGACCCCTGGGATCCGTGAAAGGGTGTCCAAAAACGTTGTTCTGAGCAGTCTGAGTATTTGCAATCATTTTGGTGGCTTTTATATCATGAAATAGCTTTTCCCCATGCTTTTCCAATGGGAGAGGTCGCCTCGTGACCTGACCTCAGGGCACGAAATAAAAAATCCCGGATATACACCTTGTAGACCCTGGAGGGGTCATAAAGTGTAGGAAGTTTCAAATCGATCTACTTTGAAATGTAGCTCTTACAGAGCTCTAAAGGTGAAGTGAGGTGACCTTGGTTGACCTCGTCTGGTGACCTGACCTTGGGTGACCCGGGGTAAAAAATTTCAGGGATGATGGGAAAATGATGCAGTGAGAGGTAGAGCCCTCAACCGCGGTGCTGCGCCTCGTCGTTTTTCTGCTATCCCGGAAAAACCTTAGGGGGGCCATCGATGGCCCCCGGTGGGGCGAGGGTTAAAATATAGACGGCAGTAAAACAAACAACAAAATAACAGGCCTTTGCGCGTGCCTTACTTCAACCGAGAGGAAACAGCTACTACTGAGGTATTATTCATCTAATGCAAGCCTAAATAATGGCATAATAGTCATAAAACATTAAAGCAAAGTAATCGTGAGCCAGGATTCGAACCGGGAACACCAGTATTACTAGACAAGCGTGCTGGCAACTGCGCTATTTCGCGACAAAATTACCTTTATGAAGATGAAAAGTGTTTCACGCGGGATCCAAACCCGGGACATTTCGCTCACTAGGCGAGCGCTTAACCCACCGCGCTATTACGGCACTGAATCACACGCGCTTAAAACATGTAATAATACAAGTTGAGCTGAAGTATGAGATTCTAATTTGACTTGCGCTTTGCTCTGATGTTTTAGATATTCTATGCCTAAAATGTATTTTAGCGGACGCAGCACAGATTGGGCTTTCCGAAATGCATGGTCGCTTTCCTGTGCAAGCCACGGTTTATAAGTTATGACGTATCAAAGTCATCGGCCACCACATCTCCCATAGACTTTACATAAGTCCTTACCGAGCTTTATTACCGAAGGATTCTTTTCATGTTCTAGATTGGCACCCAAAAGCGGGGAGGGTTTGAATTGAGGTCTCCCTTCCAGGTATCTCCATTCTATGGTGAAACTAAGGCTGATGTCAGTTTCTTTTTAAATGATCTGGCCGCTTTAATGTAGTTAAAAAACGTAGCCAATAATAGAGGCATTGGTAACATCAGACCAGACAGCTAAAAGTCAGGCATCCTTATATTTTAAACGGATAAGTACATACCTTGTGCAGAGAGTGTTATAGATGTAGTGGTGGACCTGGCCGGTCTTTGGGGGGGCTAGCCAAAGACAAAAAAAACGTCACGCGGATAAAGTTTTCCCACAATATAGCTTGACGGTAGGTTTTGGGGGCACCCAAGTCAAAGAGCAAAGAAACCTAACGGGGTGAAAGATATCGGCACAAGATGCTTGTTTTTTGCTATCCCAGGCCCAATGTTTACACTGAATTTGACTGTCCCGTTTGAAGTTGAGAGTTCAAGCACAACAATATTGCTCACAAACTAAAAAGGTGTCGGGTCAAAAAGGAGGTCGACGCTTTGGAGGAGGGGAAAACCATAATTTTTCCCCGAGCTTCTCTGTTTGGGAGGAAAAATTCCTTTTGCCCCCCCTCTGGATCGTGGAATTTTTTGCCCCCACCCCTGGATCCGCAACTATATACGTGGAATTATGTGTGAAATCAGTGAAATTGTGACTTCGGGGTACACGTGTGGCTAAACATATAAGCGGGACGAGCGGTGGGGCCAAGGAAAGCCCATGAATCCTTCTCCTCCAAGTGATGGTGCAGTGGGAAATTAAATCCATTAAAAAGCCTTTACCATCCCGCAGGAGCCTTTCAAGACCCTGGATCTCGCCATGCAGTTGTATTCAGTGGCGGATCCAGGAATTTATTAGGGGAGCAGGGAGCTCGAGCCTCACCCGTCGGTACCTCGGGCAGCCCCTCGCCTAGGTATTGACTAAAGGGGCTCGGAAGTTTCGGGGGGCTTGAGCTGTCCTAGCCCCCTGGATCTGCCATTGGCTGTTTGTTCACAGTATGACGTCAGACAGGTGATACGAACTAACACGTCACCACCCGCCACCGGCCGCTGATGCCCGCGGGGCACAGAGGTGAGCGGGGTCACGGTGCGGACACGGCTGGCCGGGGTACAGCCTCGGTGGGGAGGGGCAGTATCCACGGTGGATTCGAATACCTACGCGAGTTGAGGGGAGGGTGTTGGTGGTGGTTAATAGGTGCGTGGTGTCTGAGTGTGGGCGAGGACAGGTGTAGGCACGAGTATATATATATATATATATATATATATATATATATATATATATATATATATATATATATATATATATATGGAAAAGACAGATCCAGCAGAGAATGCACAAGAAATGTAGACAGAGACAGAGACCCAACATTGAATGCACAAGCAAACTCAAAAGTTGACCTGAGCGAGCTTGAAGGTCCTCGCGTTGTTTAATGCGCCTGAGAAAATGTGATTTTTTGGGAGTTGAGGTGAACTATAGTTACGTTCCCACGAGATATTACCATGATTTTGTTTTGAATGTCATTTAGATTCAAAAGGAGCGTTATAGGTTATAACTTCAGAGGAAGCAAACATGGTGACTTGAGTGGTTTCATTGATCTATTTACTAATGAAGGTGTGATGTAAGTATTTCATGCTGATGATGGTTTAAGAATAAACTGAAACCGACCCAGAGACGATCATACTTTCTCTATTTATCATACTATTATCTATTCTCTCTAGAGATTATATCATTCTCTACAACGCGCCCTGGAGAGGTGGGGGCTTGTAGACTTCTCCTGAGATCTCAAAAACCGAGATGGCTTAGAGAAAAGACCATTTGGGGGGGGTCGGGGCTATGGTGATCTACATCCTATAATTTTCATCGACCTAAACCAATATCATCAAGGTCAAACTAGGCCATAAAAGTCAAATATTAGCCGTGCTGGGGAGCTATTTGGAATGCTGTGATTATGCAAAAATAAGTCGGAAATATACTGAAAACGGAACAAGGTCAGAGAGGGAAGGCCCCAAAAAGCCTTCCCTGAAATTTTGGAGAAAATGCCGTTCAAGGTCATTGACTGTACTATCAAAATGTCAAATACCTCCCATAATGTACATTAAAACTATCACTATAGCAGCCGTATGGGGAAATGAGGTCTTACATCGACCCATGACCTATCAAACTGACCTCTCACCCTAAACATTGAGTTACTTTAACAATGATGTCAAAGCATGATGTACGTCATATTGATAACGTCATTTGGTGGAAAACGCTGGGGTCAATGACCTTGAAAATCCTGGTAAGACCTTGACCTGTGACCTCTGACCTTGACCATCGTGCGGGGTGACCTTGACATATCGTCTCGTTCATGGCGGTATGATGTAACCAATTGGTCTCCAGGGCAGGCGAACTGGCGCGACCGCGCGATTGTGGCAATCTCTAAATATAGGTCGATTTTGAAAGTCCATAATTAGAAAAAATCAACCGATTTTCGAAATTTTCTCACCAATCAACGCGCTCACGAATGCTCTCAAACTCAGCCGTGTTTTTCGGCCCTGAAGAGTTTTCCAGTAAATTTCGAAACACAGGAGGAGGTCTCTGAGGCTCCCTCCAGTGTGGTAATTTCCGTGTCTTTGTGGTATCTTCAATAAGCATCCGCCCGAAATATCCATCAATAAAACGTTCTTTGTATTGTTCCATAAATGAGGATTATGCCCTACTTTACCTACCGTTACCAATTAAAAGTTCTTTCAGCAGCACTCGACGATATTGTTTATTGAGAACAGGCAATTGACGACGAAATAGCAACACCAAGACGAAGAAGGCTTACCTGTGCGACTCCTCCGGTCGCCTCACCGCGTTGTACCACTCTGCCCTCCACCTCCCGCTCTGCCGGCGTCGACGCCGATCGTCGAATTCGACACTACAGGTGCAAAGCGTCCGCGACGAAGTGGAGGTACACTTGTCGCTGTGTTACAGGTGCAGATGATCGACCTGTTACCGCCCGAACGGTAGGATTTGACATTGGGAGAGGAGGGGTCACTTGTAATTACAGAGTCGTGGTATGAGACCTCATTTCCAGTAAATGTTTTTTTCCCTTCAATAAGCATTCCGTATATAGCTGTTGAACACATACACCAGGTAATATACCATCCCATCTAAAGATAACATTTATACATGCTTCCCCATGCGAACAGCCGGCTGAATACCGTAATTAACAGTGTCTCAGTCAATAACAGCGAATACCGTCGTTAACAATCATCAACATACAACAGCCATTAACAAAATTATGAATAGTGGTGTTGAAGCCAGCTGCCATGAAAGCCCTCGCGAGTTCACCTAGCGCTGCCGTCTCCCACGGGCGCCGCCGCGGAGGCAGAAGCTCTGGAAGACCGCTGCCGCTGCGGTAGGTTGGGGAGCGCTGGTATGGTTCGGACACTTCTCGAACCTTTGCTCCAGCGGACAAACTAACTGAGCCAGGAAAATGCACTAGTGATGTGGGGTTCCTTATCAGTTTGGCAATATGCTGATGAGAAGAGGAAGCGAAAGCTTACTAGGCTTGGGAGAAGAGGGACAAACATTGCACAATGTCAAATGTCCGAGCCTGCCCCACTAGTGGGGTAGGTTCGGGTAGAGGAACGGATGGGTTTGGATGGAATCTTAGTTACAAAGCTGTTACCATTCCTGTCTTGAGATATTCAAAGATATTCACGTTGATGAAGAACTGGACTGTCATCTATCCACAAGCAAAATTTGCAGGTCCACAGCCTCACAAGTAAGGGCAGGATATCACAAAATGATTATCCATGAATTTTGATTTCGTGTATGAAAATGGTGTTGGAAGTGGCGGTATCGTTTTAGCGGTCCAACTCGCCGGAAGCACCTCATTGCAGCGAGAATCATCTTCCTGGCATAAGCCAGGGCCACTGAAATTCGAATCATTGTCAAATTAAATATTTTCCTAACCCCTAGCTTAAGCTAGGCTTTCCAGTTTCCGAACCCACCCACCTTCATTTTACCCGAACCATTCCCATACTACAGCTTTGGAGTCAGGGCCATACCACGAGCCTTTGCTTCAGTCAACATTGAGAAGCTGTCCATCCACGTTTTGCTATGCCAACAAAGAAGCTTACGCTGCTGCCGTATATTTACCCACTTGTGGGGCTGATCCCATCCATACGATGCTGATCGTGAGCAAGTCTCGACTCGCACCCACCAAGGAAATGTCCGCCCCGTCTTGAGCTCACAGGGTCGATTTTAGGCACTCGGCTGACAGTATTTGTCTTAGCTTCACTGGCGGCGGAGCGCAAAGAAGTCACTTTATGGACAGATTCAGTGATGGCCCTTTCCTCCTCTGATGGGCTGAGAAGTTTCCTTATCAGCTCTGGCGCCACTGCCTGGGTTCCAGCAATTCCGCAGATTTGCCATCAAGAGGAGCGTCTGCCAATAAGATCGGTAGCAAAACTTACAAAACTGGACCAATCTGGCTCCGTGAACCCCAAGAGCAGTGGCCACTTACTTCTCTAGAGGAGCCACGGGACTGCCAGAAAGAAGGAAGAAGGCCATCTTCAGATGTGAACATTTGTGTCTCGAAGGCTACGAAAATAGGGATCACCAGCCTATTTCCGCCGAATGATTATACTTATTTGCGGAGATTGCATCGTGTCGCTGCGTGGGTGCTTCGTGCGGTCAGCAAGATTCGTCACAGGGGCCAGCAGTTAGGGGAATTAACTCCCAACGAGCCATGTGAAGCCGAGAAGATGGCTACTCACGGTGCAAGGGGAGTTTTTGAAGACAGAGGGAGGCCTCGTGCAGAATGGGGCCATTGCCGAGGTATCAAGACTCTTTGACCTGAGCCCGTTTCTAGAAGGAAGCACTATTCGAGTTAACCCTATTTCCGTCAGGCTCCCGGCTACCCCTATTTCCGGCAAGGGGGGGCAATATCGGCCCCCTAAGATCTCGTAATCTAACCGGCCGATTTTGAAAATTCAAAGTGCCATAGATTTCTCTGCTGCTAAACTTTATTTTGAAAAAAGAAAATTTCAAATTTTTTTATTTTTTATGAGAAGGTCGTGCAAAATATACAATTTTTGTGTATTTTTTAGATTTTCCATAACCCTTGTCTCTGTTGTACGATTTTCACAAAACTAGTTCAGATTTACAAATAATTGACCCAAAATTTTCATATACTCGAGTTACGCAAAAATTCGAAATTCAGTGGCAGTTCCAGGACCAGGACTATGAGGGGAAATATATACAACCTAAAAAGTTTTTGTTACGCGGATTAGAAGCCGTCATATACTGCTTGGCATCTTTGACACATAAAGAAATGAGAAAAAAGTGAAAAACTCATCAGGGGCGGATGCAGTAAGGTAAAACAGTGGGGTAAAATACATACCAACAATATGGGAATGGTATGCATGAGTATATTAGTCCCTCGACTAGTTGAAATTTAATTTCTGATAATTTTTACCCTCCCATGGCAGCTCTGGGAAAGGGGGTGACATAGGCGGATCAAGGACTCGTCGTGGGGGGGGTGGGGGTGATTGGAAACACATTTTCAATATACAACGATATTGAGTCGCGGCGGTGATACTGGCTGGGAATATACATTTTGAAAATGTGTAGTGACTGGACACGCCTCTGGTAATCTAGAATTGGGTTATAACTTTTTTGAATTTTCATATACCCAATTGTATTCGCCCTGGCACGGCTGTAAGCAGTCTTCTCACACACTAACGTTTAGTCCTTCTTGATAACATTCCCCCATTTTGAACTGCTGTAACCGCCCCTGATGAATACAAATAGTGACAATTGTGAATGCACTATCATCTCACATAAAAAATGATATAATAAAGCCATATAACTGGTATCAGGATCAGCAGAGACGGCTTCCTTTTACAAAAAACCCATCGCATACGATAATACTTGGTTTGTAGATAGAACCTCCCCAAAAACCCAGCCATAGCTCCGCCCCTGGTAAATATATAATCTTGAAAATTTCAGAAAACCTGCCTGTACTAGTTTTAGGAAAAGTCAGGAAGTTTCAAAGTTCTATCGCAAGCCGTTTTGGAGATATTCTTGAAAAACCTGAAGGGGGGGCAATATTAGCCCCCCTGCCGGAAATAGGGTTAAAGGACGCATGCAGGAGTCACGGCTTTCCTTTGACGAAAAACACCCCGCACTGCTGCCGGCGGACCATCATTGTGTGTATCTTCTCATCATGGGCCTTCATTCTGATCTGTGACACGCCGGAGTGCAGCACATGATGCTTGAGGTAGTGAAGAGATTCTGGGTGCTCCGCCTCCGTCAGAACTCAGAAGCCACGGAAATCCATGCACGCGTACGAAACTTATCGAAGTGCTTACCATTCTAAAACGGTATAGTTGGTTTTTTTAATTTGTAGGGATTTTCATGTCTCCTTACACACGCTCTCTCTCTCTCTCCCCTACCTCCCTCCCTACTCTCTCTCTCGCTCTCTCTGACGCCTCAGTCTTCCGGTGGTTACATCACTTCCTCCACGCGCCAGCCAGGTCCTGTGACCCTGTGCTGTCGGACCACCACCGGATCTCCGTCAGCTGGTCTTGTCTGTGTCTTGCAGTCAGCTGACTGGGGCTGTCCGGTCAGCCACACTGTAGGAGCTGCGCCAGCAGTGTCTCACCTGACCAGAGGTCTTATCTGACGGTGACAGCCAAAACCATAACTATCAACCACAACTGCTGGGGTCGGACAGCGCACCAACTGGCACGACCAGTCGGCGGTGCTGACTCCACTCTGTTGGGATGGTCTTTGGGGTCATCAGAGCACACTTGTTCAGAGAAGCTGCCGGGACCCGAACCCGATACCTACAGGGTAACAGAACTGCTTGTGGGTTCCATGGGTAGATCCCGGACTTCATTTCGGGAGGGGGTGGGGGGGGCTCGAGCACCACCCACCATTGCCTCGGATCGGCCCCTATGCATTAGCTATTGACACTCAAACATTGGGCGGCGGGGGCTTGAGCACTAAGCCCCGCCCCCTCGTATCCGCCACCGGTGGGTACAGTAGCTAGTCATCAACCCAGGCCTAACCATCCGGGCGAGTATCTTACTGGACGGTCGGGACGCATGATAACAATATGTTCCCACCGCTTCTTCCCTCCGCCTTTGTCATGGTTCAGAGGGCCAGGTAGAGTGCTAAATAACACGCCTTTACCATACCAAGCAGCACAGTCCAGAGAGGTAGCGACAGAGAATACCTCGGTTTCTAAATATGGCGTCTTTACCGATTTTAGTGCAAAAAAACTTGTGAGAAACATTTTATCAGCCAAAGGCGGAAGCGAGGCCCTCGCCACCTGGGACGGGGGCGGTTCCCTACTTTCCCTGGTGGGGACGGTGCCCCGATTCGGCTTATAAGCGCTGGGGCCGTTACTTGCTTTGAAGCCTTCATGCGATCCGCTGGCCGCCCGTGCCTCCCGGTGAGAACCACAGTAACATCCAAGCTCAGGTGTGCAAACTCCAGCCAACGCGCACGCTAGTCATACCCGGCGCTGCTCGTGTATTTTCTTTTCTTTTTGATAACCAATCAGCCTGGTAGCATGGAAATGATGACAATTCAAATTCGCGTGATAGAAGGATCTTAAGGTTTGAGCAAGAAGCGATAATTTTGTTCTATTTCGTATTTGACAGTTGCTTGCCCTGGTCAACAAAATTTTACTTTTGTCATGGATCCAATACAAAATAGTCCGTTTGTTGGATGATTTGTGGCACTGAACACGAATCTGACAGCAGAAATGCCGTATCAGATCCAAATTTTGAGATCCAGTATGTCTGTCTGTCGTCTTTTTACAAGCCTACTTGGCATCAGTGGCATTGACAACATAGGCGGATCCAGGGGGCAAGGGGGAGGGGCACGTGCCCCCCTCTGATCGACCCTCGGCCCCCCTGAAATGGTCACGGCGCCCCCTCCCTGAAATGACCGGGTGGCGCCCTCCGGGATGGGCCCCCCTCCCCCGATCGGCAATCCTGGATCCGCCTATGATTGGCAGTGCAAAATCCAAGAAATCTAGGAAAATGAAAGTTTGGGTGTTTGTGGAGGCTAGGGCATTCTACCCTATGCCCGATTTTCATAGACCTAGGTCAATATATTCAAGGTAAAACGAGGCCATATAGGTCAAATTCTGCCTGTGCAGGGTTTTCATTGGGAAATGCCTTGATTATGCGATGAGAGGCCTGATATGGCGAGAAAGTGACCTAAGGTAACGGAGGAAAGGTCTGAGGCAATGCTTTCTGCCTTTTAGGTCAAGTTCGTCCAAGGCTATTGACCTTTGACGTCAAAATATTACATTTCACCTATAACGTATACTGCAACTGGCACTATGGCAACCGTTGGTTGGGAAATCAGGTTTGACCTTGATCTAGGACCTTTGAATTGAACCTGCGACCTTGAGCTTAATATTGAGTGACCTAGCCTATGACGCATGACATAACATACGTCATATTAGGCGACGTCATCCAACCGAAGGCACTAAGGTCAATGATCTTGAAATGGTGGTATGACCTTGACCTGTGACTTTTTACTTGGACTTGATCTTCAAGGGAAGTGACCTTGACATAAAATCCTCATGTAATGTTGCGACGTCAACACTCGGTCTACAATACCGGCGAGCTTGTGCAACCGAGTGCAAGCCTTATTCAATATACAATGTTCATGCACTTGAATGCGAGGTAGTCTTCCATTGCAATAAATTCACATAGATAGTGATAAGCTGCATTGTCTGGGTGCAGGTAATCCGGGTTATCTACATCCTTGGTCTATATTTTTCCACTAAAGGCTAGGCTCATGACTGTGTGAGGAGAGTGAAGGGGCTATACATGAGGTATGCTCTGGGGAAGAAACCAGGTCCGATGGCAAAAAACGGTTAATAAATTTGAAATCAGCGGTACCGAACAATTGCTCACGTGCCAGATCCATTTTGGATGTTGACCAGCGTTATCTTTCTTCGCATGCTTGCAAAATACCAGTTCCTGGAAGCATGAAGGCATCTGGGTCTGTACAGGGGCCTAGCCAAGGGGGATCCTTGGGGTCCGCAGACCCCCTTGGGCTGACCTTACGCACTGGAAAACATGAACACTGATCTCGGGGCCCCTGAGTTTGGCCTCAGGGGGCCCCCGAGCTTGTTCTCAGGGGACCCCGAGCTTGGTCTCAGGGGTTCCCCGACCATCTGTATCGAGGGCTCCGGAGTACCGAACACTTATAAGGGGAGGTCCTGAACTTGATCTCAGGGGCCCCAAACTTAGTCTCAGGGCCCCCGAGCTTGGCCTCAGGGTTCCCCGAGCTTGGGCTCAGGGGCACCCCGAGCTTGGTCTCAGGGGGCCCGCGAGCTTGGTCTCAGGGGCCCCCCAACTTGGTCTCAGGGCCCCCCGAGCTTGATCTCAGGGGCCCCCGATCATCTGTATCGAGGGCTCCGGAGTACCGAATATTTATCTCGGGAGGGGCCCTGAGTTTGATTTCAGGGGGTCCCGAGCTTGGTGTCAGGGGCCTCCCGAGCTTGGTCTCAGGAGGCCCTGAACTTGGTCTCAGGGGCCCCTGAGCCTGGCCTCAGGGGACCCCCGAGCTTGGGCTCAGGGGGTGTCGAAAATGGTCCCTAAGCGGCTTTGTTAGCCCCTAATAATGAAAGGCGCGTTGGTTACTTCATTTCTCGTCCCGCGATTCAGGCGTTGCCATGGCAATTATCGGCTGTAAATTTACGTGCGGCGCTCGATTGTTGAAGCGGCTGTGAGCGAAGCGCCTTACTCGCGGTAAGTCAGGGGTCGGGGGAGAGCGGGCGCAGCGCTGTGCACTAGTTTGGCCGCATTAACACTTTATTAATATAATTTAGCTCAGTATTATCTCCAGTGGGAGGATTTGGCCTGCCTGACCAATCCTTGCATCCTACTGGGGTTAATATTGGGCTAAAAACTGTCCAGCGGAAGGATTTGACCTGCAGGATTAGTGTTGGAATCCCGCCGGGGACAATATTGTTCTAAAACTATCTGAAGTGGGAGGATTTGGCTTGCTTGAACGCCGATGGGGATAAGTCGAGCTGTTTAAGACATTTTAAAGTTAGTCATTTCAGGGTACCGACCGCGTAAGTTAAACCTTTTTCATTGATAGCCGGCTGCGCGTAGGTAGCCGGCCACGCCCGGGGCAGGGACAGGCCAGTATAGGTTTTTCAAAGGTGCATTTGTCAAAGGAACTAGGTTGAATCTTCGCGGATCTGACGACACGTTCAGAGGCGTCCCTTGAGTTCGCATTGCGAACTTTTCCCGTGAAAGTTAGCATTTCACTCAACCCTATTTACAGGGGGCGGGCAGATTCTGCCCACCCCTCAGGTTTTCTGTGGTATCTCCGAAGCGGTTTGATATAGGCTCTCGGAATTTTTGTGACTTATCTTAACCCTCGCCCTACCGGGGGGGGCATCGATGGCCCCCTCTAAGGTTTTTCCGGGATAGCAGAAAAACGATGAAGCGCAGCACCTCGGTTGAGGGCTCTCTCTACCTCTCACTGCATCATTTTCCCATCATTCCTGAAATTTTTTACCCCGGGTCACCCAAGGTCAGGTCACCAGACGAGGTCAACCAAGGTCACCTCACTTCAACTTTAGAGCTCTTTAAGAGCTACATTTCAAAGTCGATCAATTTGAAACTTCCTACACTTCATAACCCCTCCAGGGTCTACAAGGTGTATATCCGGGATTTTTCGATTTTGTGCCCTGGGTTCAGGTCACGAGGCGACCTCTCCCATTGGAAAAGCATGGGGAAAAGCTATTTCATGATATAAAAGCCACAAAAATGATTGCAAATACTCAGACTGCTCAGAACAACGTTTTTGGACGCCCTTTCACGGATCCCAGGGGTCATATTTGCCCTTTGACTTTTCCAAGGTCATCCAAGGTCACCGGAGGTCAAAAACAGTATTTTGACAATAACTTTTGACCTAATTGAGCTAGAGCGGTGAAACAAACACCATCGTGTTTGTCTTGTCACTGGCTTTCATTTGATATACTGCAAGGTCACTTGTTGACCTTTCGTGACCTCAGGTCATATTAGGTCACGAGGTGACCTCTGGAGGCCAAACCACTGGCGGGAGGTCTTTACGTTCCACATAGCGGAAAAAGTACTGACAATTTGCTATCAAATGTACTTTACCAGGCCTCAATAGCTCTAATGACATAAGAGTTACGCCCAGTTTGCTTAATCATTGCATATTTGAGTGAAAATAGCCGATCTTGACCTAATTTGACCTCTGGAGGTCAAAACATTGACCTGAGCACTAAAACATGCGAAGTAATTTCTTACTGAATTCACGCGAGCTTTCTATTGCACTTTGCAGCTTTGCGCTAACGCCCATATTTTCGGAGTTAGAGGGGGGCCAGCGATGGCCCCCGGTGGGCGAAGGTGGCGCCGGACCACCGGTGGGGCGCGGGTTAACACGCGCATTGACGTGGGAGGCGGGTACTCGCCCCCTCGGGCTTTTCGGAGATAATAGAAAAACGGCGGCGCGTAGCGCCGCCGTACTGGGTATACCTTTTCCCTCATCATTTATACAACTTCTGTGAAAATTTTAAGGTTAGGTCATTTCAGGTCAGGTCACCAGTACAGGTCAAGTGACCCGACCTCAAAAAAAGTTTAAGATGTCATAAATCGGAGCAGGGTGACCTTATCCGATTGAAACTCATCACATAATGGCCCCACCGAGTTCTCTAAAATATGGTCCGGTATTTTTGATATCGATGACATAAGGTCAGGTACGAGGCATGACCTCTCCATTGGAAATACATGGGAAAAATGGTTTTTACGGAATAATTCAGTAACAGATGGTGATAGAGCATTTATTTCAGCTGCATTAGACTCGCCTGGGTTTTGCAGTTCTAATGATATGCATTTTTATATAATTTGACCCTGACCTGACCTCAGGTGAGGTCAAATCCTTGATTTGACCTAGCAAAGTCAAATTATATATCATTCGATTCGGCTTGCTGAGAGGATTCATATAGTTTAAATCGTGTTGCTCTATCTTAACTTGTTCAGATGTAATGGCCGAAAAAACTGAATTTACATGTTATCCCTATGACGGCATGTTACCTCTCGTGACCTTAAAGGTGACCTGACAAAAAATGGTTCAAATGTTTTCGATTGAAAAGTGGATGGGCAGCCCAACACCGTTTACCGTCTTTTGCTACCTACCGCAGTTCTCGAGATCTTAGGGGCGGGTACCCGCCCCCGTCAATGCGAAGGTGGCTCAGACCCCCGTCAATGCGTGTGTTAAAACTAAATTGCGCGTGCTCCCTGAAAATTTTGAGATCTATTTGCTATGGCTCGCTAATTTGAGGGGTTTTGTCCAGAAACCGAGCATTGTCGCCGGCGTTGCGTTTGTCCTAAAATAAAGCTGTTTGGTACAAATTGGCGGCATTTGTAATGTTTGAATACTATTACTGAAATATAGGATAACACTTAATCTGTATTTTGATATAATTTTGGCCATAGGCGGTTCCAGAAGCTCAAAATGGGGCTTACAATGTTATCCATCCGAACTCTTCTAAAGTAAATTGATTGCTACAGAATGTTCGGGTGGGGGTAAAAATAACCATGCATAGATCCCATATGTGTATTGTATGATGATAGGAAATCAAAGGCTTGCTCAGGTACCGTAATTAGGGGGTTCACTAGCACTCAAGTTCATGTGTTGTGTGTGCATTGAATGGGACAGGCATTGTAACTATGCATTTAGTTCTAACACTAAATGAGATTCGAGGTGACAGTTGATGTGCATTTCGATATATTTTTGTCCATAGGCGGTTCCAGGAGCTCAAAATGGGGTCTACAATGTTATCCATTTGAACTGTTCCAAAGTGAATAAATTGCATACATAATGGACGGGAGGGGTAAAAATAAGGATGTATTCACCCTATTCCTGTATTATAGGATAAAAGGATATCATAGGCGTGCTCAGGTACCGTAATTATGGGGTTTACTAACTTTCAAACGTATTTTAGTGTTGTGTCTGCACTGAATGGGGAAATGCATCGTAGATATGCATTAAGTCCGAACACCAAATGGACACAATTCATCCATAGGTGGATCCAGGGGTGTTCTCTGGATTGGGCGGGGGTGGATAAAGGCAGGGTAATTCTAAAAGCCAGACCTGAAAGCCAGGATAATTTGTGTCTTACCCCACTATTTTGCCTCCCCTGAATCTGCCTCTGACATTTGTGACATTTGACACTTTGCTTGACGTCAGAGATTTCACAGTACCTGGCGTGTGCATTTCTGCAAAAAAAGAAGACATGAAAAACTTCATATAATTACCCCCAAATTTCTGACCCTAGAACCGCCCTTGAATTTTGAATTTTTCCAAAATGAAAAATATGACCATTTCCAAGCAATTTCCTATCAAACCATACTCGTTTCGTGAAAATCAAGCCTAAGAGAGAAGGGTTACGGATAATCTAAAAAAGGCAGAAATTTGGTAGGTATATTTTGAATGCCCTACCCTCAATTTTCAAAATTTTGGGATTTGTTTTCAAAATGGAGTTTAGAGCGAGAGAAATTGATGGCAACTTGAATTTAAAAAATTGGCCGGGTAGATTTCGAGATCTTAAGGGGGGCAGAATTTGCCCGCCCTGTTGGAAATATGGGTAGCCCGTTTGAATTAGGGGTAGCAGTTCGCTTTTCGCCCGGGTTAGCTGCATGCAGACGATTGCCGATGTAACGAGGCTTCCATTTATCGGTGTCGAACCAGTGGTCTTCCTTACCGACTCTTCCGCTCCTCCAACGCTGCGCGCACCACGCTCAGAAATATTGACACATTTTACAGTTTTTTTGGTACCATACGACCGCTCTTTTGGGCATTCATTATCCTCCAAAACCTAGATTCCGCTGATTTTCGAGTTGGGGCGGAGCCACGGTGGGGGCCTAACGCAAAAACCCCGTGTACCTTACTAGCAATTTCCAGTGCTATTCCCGGAAGGATTGGGGACGTCACCTTAAGTCTTATACATAGGGTTTGGTGGCGACCCTCTAGCCTGCTATCAAATATATCCCGGGTGGTATAAAGTTTTCACAATTAATGACTTGACACCCGCCCACTGGAAGGGGCATTTTTGCCCCCACCCCGCTCCCCCATCGAAGCTTGTCGTACATTATCATTAATTAATTTTACCCCATTGATTTTTTTAGGTCAGGTTGTGTCAGGTCACGAAGGTCATGTAACACGACCTGAAAACTCGAGATCAAGAGTTTGAAGTGGCGCCAAGAGAACATGTGTCAACCGGTTAGATTGAAACTTTCACAGTATATTTCTGCGTTTGCGGAATTTTCAGAGCGTTGACCAAAGATAGGATCAATTTTAGGTCTCCCAACGTAAGTGCAGCGAAAAAGGCTGTTTTTCAGCGAATACGGCACGAATCAAGTTCAAAGTACTTCAACCTGTAATCTTAGCAACAATATGGCCGCCAGGCCTGTTTTTTTATTTTGATTCCCAGCTGTCATCTGAGGTCACCAGAGGTCATGCATTAATTTCCAAAAATCCCGTACTGAATTGGGATAAAACTTCATTGTTACGATATTGAGCTCGTCATGTAATGGTACCGAAGTCGATTAATGTGCAACATGGTCATGTACTAGGTAACCACGTGACTTTGACCTGGGTCAATTTCAAGTATTTTCACTATTTGACCTTGCACGAGCCGAGAGACCTCGTGATATAACATTACTTTATTATTAGGTGTAATATAATGTAATAGAATAGAAACATGTAAAGGCATATTTGCGTGGGTTTTGACATTGTATCTGTAGATACCTGCATGCCCTTTGGACAGTGGCGGACTCAGGACCACATTTTTGGGGGGCGGTAGGGGCTGGGGGCCTGTTCCACCAGCACCACAGATCGCCTCCGCCTATGCATTTTTAACCCTTGCCCCGGTGGCGGGTACGAGCCACCTTCGCCCTGGTGGGGGGGCTAAAAAAGACCCCCCACGATCTCAAAAACTAAGAGAGCTAGAAAAAGCGCAAAACGGCAATCGAAAGCTCTTCGAAAATGATATCGAAAATACTTCAGTCATTTTTCTTGTCAGGTCAATATCAAGGTCACCAGAGGTCAAAATAGGTCAAAATCGCTAATATGAGGTGTACTAAGAAAACCTCCTATATCTCAGAAACTATGATAGCTAGAAACATTTTTCTAACACCATTCGAAAGCTCTTGAGATGCGCTTTCATTACAGTTGTCTTCATTTTCGTGTCAGGTCAAAGCCTAGGGAGCTACAGGTCACTACATATTGGGCATATTCTTGGGAATGTCCATAGCCACCCATGCATAAGGGCGTTTACTTTTTCGCTAATATCTTCCAAACCAAACAAGATACAGCCATAGTTTATGCACCATTGCAATCCTCTCGTCAATACAAATCGAATGATATATGATATTGCTATGCCAGGTCAAATTTAAGAATTTGACCTGACCCAGGTCAACGGTCTGACCCAACTTGACCTGGTATAGTCATGATGTATATCATTCGACTTCCAGTGACTATACAAACACTTTGGTGACAAAATAAAAGCTCTATCTTAGTTTATTCAAAATTTATAGAGAAAAACACCAAAAAATGCTTATTTGACCTAAGGTGACCTTTTAAAGGTCACAAGTCAAAAATTTTGGTATCAGCTTCAGAAATGGGCTAAGAACAAGTCGCAACCGATGTTTGAAGTTGGTTCCATCCATACTTACTGAGAAAAGCTCATTTCGTGATTTTCCCCATGTATTGTCAATGGGGAGGTCATGCTCAGCACATGACCTTAGGTCACCAATATCAAAAATCCCGGAACAAATGTTGTAGCTCCTGGTGGGCCCAGGATGTGGTATGAGCTTCAACTTGATCAATTAACCCTTCTTTTAGTTATGCCGTCCTAAGTATTTTTTAGGTGAGGTCACTTCACCTGACCTGGTGACCTGACCTGATATGACCTTGAGCCGAAATTTTCAGGAAAGATGTAAAAATGATGAAGAAACAGCTAGACGAAGTTTGGCGGCGCTGCGCGCCGCCGTTTTTTGGTCACTTCGGAAAAATCCGAGGGGGTCTAAAAGACCCCCACCCGGGCGAAGGTTAAGGGACCTCGGAAATAGGGGGCTTATGCCTTCTGGCCACAGGTGGGTCCAACGGTATGCCAAAGGGGCTGTTGCACCCTCTAAAGCCCAAAATAGTATCTTTTCAACCCACTGATGGATCCGAGGGGTACAAAGGGGCCGTGGCCCCGATTAATGCTTAAAATAGTATCATTCCGCCTCAAAGGACCAAATCTTAGCCGTTTTTGTGGAAAACACTGTTGTCACGATTTGTTTCTTTAAAGCAGATTATTCTTAGGTTTTCTAGTGCTCTAAATTATTCAAAGGAGCACTAAAACTAACCGCTGTTCATCGATTAGAGGAACAGACAAATTCTAAAACCGTCAACTTTGTCGATTTTAAAATTAGTACGCATTTGGCCAATTTTGAGTTCGCATTTGGTTGACATCAAAGTTTTCAAAATCCCCTAGGCTACTTAGACAGCTGAAAGTTTGCATTGACCGAATTAAAAAGGATACCTCTGCATTTCCTTTAAAATAGTAGGAAATGGCGATAACGTCACCAGTGGATAAATATATTTGGTAGGAAACTTGTTCGTACTCCTATATTAACTCGCGCCCCACCGGGGGTCCGGCGCCACCTTCGCCCCACCGGGGGCCATCAATGGCCCCCCTCTAACTCCGAAAATATGGGCGTTGGCGCAAATCTGCAAAGTGCAATAGAAAGCTTGCGTGAATTCAGTAAGAAATTATTTGGCATTTTTTAGTGCTCAGGTCAATGGTTTGACCTCCAGAGGTCAAATTAGGTCAAGATCGGCTATTTTTACTCAAATATGCAATGATTAAGCAAACTGGTCATAACTCTTACGTCATTAGAGCTATTGAGGCCTGGTTAAGTTCATTTGATAGGAAATTGCCAGTACTTTTTCCGCTATGTGAAACGTAAAGACCTCCCGCCAGTGGTTTGACCTCCAGAGGTCACCTCGTGACCTAATATGACCGGAGGTCACGAAAGGTCAGAAAGTGACCTTGCCATATATCAAATGAAAGCCAGTGACAAGAAAAACACGATGGTGTTTGTTTCACCGCTCTAGCTTAATTAGGTCAAAAGTTATTGTCAAAATACTGTTTTTGAACTCTGGTGACATTGGATGACCTTGGAAAAGTCAAAGGGTAAATACGACCCCTGGGATCCGTGAAAAGGTGTCCAACAACGCTGTTCTGAGCAGTCTGAGTATTTGCAAACATTTTTGTGGCTTTTATATCATGGAACAGGTTTTACCCATGCTTTTCCAATGGGAGAGGTCGCCTCGTGACCTGACCTCAGGGCATGAAATCGAAAAATCCCGGATATACACCTTGTAGACCCTGGAGGGTTCATGAAGTGTAGGAAGTTTCAAATCGATCGACTTTGAAATGTAGCTCTTACAGAGCTCTAAAGTTGAAGTGAGGTGACCTTGGTTGACCTCGTCTGGTGACCTGACCTTGGGTGACCCGGGGTAAAAAATTTCAGGGATGATGGGAAAATGATGCAGTGAGAGGTAAAGCCCTCAACCACGGTGCTGCGCCTCTTCGTTTTTCCTGCTATCCCGGAAAAACCTTAGGGGGCCATCGATGGCCCCCGGTGGGCGAGGGTTACGATTATTTTCTTGTACTTCCATTTATATAGGTATTATCCCCAACGGATCATATAAGCCAAATTTCGGTTGAATTCAATCGAGGCATAGAGATTCCTGAAAATATCACCGGGAGATAAACTTGTTGCAAATATCTTAACACGCGCATTGACGGGGGCGGGTACCCGCCCCCCTCGGGTTTTTCGGAGATAGCAGAAAAACGGCGGCGCGTAGCGCCGCCGTACTTGGTATACCTTTTCCCTCATCATTTTTACAACTTCTGTGAAAATTTTAAGGTTAGGTCATCTCAGGTCGGGTCACCATTACAGGTCAAGTGACCCGACCTCAAAAAAAGTTTAAGATGGCATAAGTCGGAGCAGGGTGAACTTATCCGATTGAAACTCATATTACATAATGGCCCCACCGAGTTCTCTAAAATATGGTCCGGTATTTTTGATATCGATGACCTAAGGTCAGGTACGAGGCATGACCTCTCCATTGGAAATACATGGGAAAAATGGTTTTTACGGAATAACTCAGTAACAGATGGTGATAGAGCATTTATTTTAGCTGCATTAGACTCACCTGGGCTTTGCGGTTCTAATGATATGCATTTTATATAATTTGACTCTGACCTGACCTCAGGTCAGGTCAAATCTTTGATTTGACCTAGCAAGGTCAAATTATATATCATTCGATTCGGCTTGCTAAGAGGATTCATATAGTTTAAGTCGTTTTGCTCTATCTTTACTTGTTCAGATTTAATGGCCGAAAAACTGAATTTACATGTTATCCCTATGACGGGCATGTTTTGACCTCTCGTGACCTTAAATGTGACCTGACAAAAAAATGGTTCAAATGTTTTCGATGGAGAAGTGGATGGGCAGCCCAACGCCGTTTACCGTTTTTCGCTACCTACCGTGGTTCTCGAGATCTTAAGGGGCGGGGTACCCGCCCCCGTCAATGCGAAGGTGGCTCAGACCCCCGTCAATGCGCGTGTTAAGTATGGAATGAGACAGACTAGGACAGATTATTGCATGGGTTTTCCAATAAAAAATTGTTTTGGGTGAACTTCAGTTGGGCGTAATGTGAGCGTTGACTTGTTGTCCCGTGTGAAACTCTGCTGTTCCCAGGGATATGGCTGTCGTTTGTCCCGTGTGAAACTCTGTTCCCAGGGACAGCGATGTCGTTTATCCCGTGTGAAACTCTGTTCTCAGGGACAGCGATGTCGTTTGTCCCGTGTGAAACTCTGTTCCCAGGGACAGCGATGTCGTTTGTCCCGTGTGAAACTCTGTTCTCAGGGACAGCGATGTCGTTTATCCCGTGTGAAACTCTGTTCCCAGGGACAGCGATGTCGTTTGTCCCGTGTGAAACTCTGTTCTCAGGGACAGCGATGTCGTTTGTCCCGTGTGAAACTCTGTTCTCAGGGACAGCGATGTCGTTTATCCCGTGTGAAACTCTGTTCTCAGGGACAGCGATGTCGTTTGTCCCGTGTGAAACTCTGTTCCCAGGGACAGCGATGTCGTTTGTCCCGTGTGAAACTCTGTTCCCAGGGACAGCGATGTCGTTTATCCTGTGTGAAACTCTGTTCCCAGGGACAGCGATGTCGTTTGTCCCATGTGAAACTCTGTTCTCAGGGACAGCGATGTCGCTTGTCCCGTGTGAAACTCTGTTCCCAGGGACAGCGATGTCGTTTGTCCCGTGTGAAACTCTGTTCTCAGGGACAGCGATGTCGTTTGTCCCGTGTGAAAGTTTGTTGTTCCCAGGGACAGCGGCGTTGTTTCCCCGTGCAGGGGTCCGTAGTTGCCGGGACACGGCCGTTTCACCGGCTGCCCCCTGACGCCGCTGAACACCCCCCGCTTCCGACGGACTCCCCGCTGAGTCGGGTGTAACCCGGGCGGCCCCGGGCACGGACTCTCTGCTGAGTCGGGTATAACCCGGGCCGCCCCGGTCAGTCTCGCCCCAGGCGCCGGAGCGAGCAGCGTCGCGTCCCTTTGGCGTCCTCGGCACGTTCCCGACACGGACTAGAAACGGACGGAGGGAACTGCAGGACAGACTTCTCCAAAGTCCACCATGTGTGATTGTTTTCTTTTCTAAACTAATTTTCGGCGAAAGGCCCAGTCGAACTGATTTCACCCCACGCGATGTTGCGATTTTCTCATCCTCCACCTCCGCCGATCCTGTTCCTTCTTGTCTTCGCTGTCTTCTCGGCGGTAAGCGGAGAATACTGTTATGACGCGGAGGGCCGCAGGTTTCCTGACGCAGGCGTCGCCTTCTACAAGGACCAGCGGGTGGAGTGTGTCATCATGATCTGCAACCGCGGAGGAGTCTCCAGCGTGCTGTGGAGACTCTGCGACGGAGAAGGTGGGTGCAAGCCAGGCAGCAGGCAAGACTTATACAGCTGAAGTAATTCTTGAGCAACGAAATCGGATGCTGTGCATGTGCTGAATTGTGATGGGGTTCGATTTTATGTTTCGTGGTTTGAAACACTTGAGCATAGTATATGGTGTGATAAAAATACAATCGAAAATGGATAGGGCTGCCAACATTGCTATTGCATTTTGGAATGCGATTCTTGAAACATGTTACGTCTCGCACTTAGGCGACAGAGCGGGGCAGGGAACCGGATGTCAAATTTATAGCAAATTCTGTGGACTAGGCTTACAGCCTTAATCAGAAGGACATTTTCTGTTCAGTCGAGGGTGCCCCTCCAGCCCTGCCCCCTTAACCTTATTCCTGTTTGGATCCAGGATAACCCTATTCCTGTTATGGTGGGGGGCGGACTGGCCCCTAGGATCTCAAATTCATTCGTCCGATTTATAAAATGGGATCGATTCGTCTCACGCTGAACACTGTTTTGAAAGCAAAGAAATCTCAAAGCTTGGAATTTATGAGCAGGGGTGTACAAAATATAATTGGAAGCTGTTTTCTTTGTCGTCCATAACTCCTGGCCCTGTGTTTGCTAGCATGTATGAACAGAGGATTGATGCAAAACTGTCATGTCTTTCATTTATGTAAAAGTTCAAAATTTGATCGCGGATCCAGTACCAGAAATATATGGTCAGTATGTATATTTTACCAGATTTTTTGGAGCAGATATTAGGAAACGTCAGATGCTGCGTGACACCTTAAACATAGAAGCAAAAAAACATCAGAGGTGGATTTATTCATGCTTTACCCGTCCATGTCAAATGTGTGTGGATTCTAAATGATCCTGTGTTTTTAATCCGCCTATAATGAATCTTCCTCTATTCGGTCTTGGATATTTGTCCATCTGTCGTAATTAGTTTGCTCACACACACACACCTGCACATGTGTGAAGAATGTGCAACCATTGTATTACAAAGCCTCAGAGCGCCTATGGCATCTTATTATCATATGATAAATGGTTGGGAGTATCATATGGCTACTATTGTTCATCCCTGATGTCCTGTAAGCCGTCTCTTCACTCCGCAAGAGTAAAATACACTTATCTTTGGAACCCTCCCATTTTGAGCTACTGAAACCATCTCTGTTAACAATTTATATGAACATTTAAATGAATTATCAACTGACATTTCCTGCATACAATTCAAATATTCTACATGTTCTCGTCATTGTTACGGACTGCGTCATTGTACGAAGAAAATACCTTGCACGATATTACCCGGTTTGCAAAAAGATCCTCCCTAAATACCGAGGTACAGCTCCGCCCCTGGTACATTTATCAACTCCAAACTATGAGGAAAGCTGTCTAAGTTTACTCACATGCGGCAGTATAGATACTGTCATTGTAACATTGTAACATCAGCATTGTAAGCGAAACACACTTATAATATAACACAAATATTGTATGTTTTAATGGCCCATATGCCATTTATGTCATACCTGTCCCATACCATTGACAGAAGCGTGTGAAAATTAAATACAAATTGACTGTTATGACCTTGGACGACTGGTGCTGTTGTGTTCTATGACCGTGGAACAACTGCTGCTGTTGAGTTCTATGAGCGTGGACGGCTGAATCTGTTGTGTTCTATGAGCGTGGACGACTGATGCTGTTGTGTTCTATGAGCGTGGACAACTGCTGCTGTTGTGTTCTATGAGCGTGGACGACTGATGCTGTTGTGTTCTATGACCGTGGACGACTGGTGCTGTTGTGTTCTATGAGCGTGGA